>JAGSMP010000824.1:0-104330 GCA_029286625.1 Parnassius orleans | reverse complement strand
AGTAACGTAACCCCGAGGAGGACGATGGCTCGAAGTGGTCCCGTGACATCGTGATAACACTGCGAGGTGCTGGGGTAGTAAGTTCTACCCTGGGACGTGCTTTCAATAAAGCAAAGCGAGAGGGGCCCCAGTTGCGTTCCGAACGGAGATCCGGATCCTCGTACACGCTGATGGAGACCACCGTGGATTTTAGCCGGTAAGGTCCGGCATAACCTTTAGGTTGCCCTGCAGCGGAGGAATTCATGAGGATTTCCCACGAAAAAAAAGGTATTAAAATCTCTATATAGAGACTCTAGTGCTTGTGTCAGGATCAATGAGGCCTACTTGGACTGGTTTGGCATCCATAAAGGTGTCAGACAGGACTGTGTGGCTTCCCCGTGGCTGTTCAACCTATTTATGGACAGTTGTTTGGAAAATTTGAAAGTTGAAGAATGCGGGTTAAGAATGGATGAGTTAACTGTCAAATGCCTTTTGTACGCCGATGATCAAGTCATATTTGCGTCGTCGCCGGCCGAGTTGCAAATGATGGTTACATTAATGAACAGGTCAGTAAAAAAAGGGGAATGAAAGTGAACGCAAGATCTTGGAATCATTTTATAATATAATCTAATGTATAAAACTTAATATTTGTTTGTTCGTATTTTATGCGCTGCCATACCGTTCATCAGATTGCGCTAAAACTTTGTCAACTTATTGCTTGCACTTGCGCGAAGGTTATAGGCATAGTACAATTAAGTTACACTAGGTGGCGCGCGTATCGTACCGACAATTTATTTGAAAGTTATAGATCAATCAATTTCAATGATTGTATTATCAATCCTAATTAAAGACGGACGAGACTGGGACGTCTAAATTTAAAACGATATTTCCACAATTATTTTTTCTACGGCAGCAACGCGCCGGGTCCACCCAGTCATATTTCAAATTATTGTTAAAATAAATGTTTGTTGCCTAAATGGATTTTCATTTTACTTAACTACAGTTAAAAACTTAAAGTAGAAATTTTTTAGCAAACAAAGATAACATGTTATCTGAGGTGACAGCGGCCAGCGACCGGAAACCTGCAAGGCGTTGACTCACATTTTTCGTATTACTAGGACTTAGCTTACTTATTGGGTCGCTTAGAGTTAAATATAAGACTATTTTTAATACTTCGATTTTATTTCATTGTTAATAATATTTTTTGTTAAAATAGACAATTGTTTTCATAGTATTCAGCGAATTCTTAAACATAAATAGCTCCGAACAGCACTTCAGAATTATTGATTTTCATAAGCTGAATCTAATGGTTTGATTTCATGAATAAATTTAAGAACTCTTTTCGCTTTTATACCTAGGTTGCCGATTTTCTATAAAGAAGAGTCTTTAGTGAAGTGTTCTTATTTTTAAAATCTTTTATTTTTATTATGGCTAGTTACGTAGTAAATTGCACAAATACCACAATAATTAGCCTCAGGCTTAAACTAGATTCTGACTCAATAAAGAAGTTTTTTTTTATAGAATAGGGTGACAAACGAGCACACAGTCCACCTAATGATAAGTGGATACTGTGGCTCATAGACATCTACATTTATCTCCGATTAATTTTTTTTTAATTTATTTCAAATTTCCCGCTCGTTTCTCTTTCGCTGTCGCTGGCCTGTTCTACACAGGCCTTATAACGTCAACACGCGGCAAAACTGCGCGATACTGCTGTCATAAAAATTAGTCGTTTCTCTCGCACGCGTGGGCTTTTACCAAGCTTTCGAGAAGATGATCGCTCCCTTTCTAACCTGTGGCAAAATGTTCTATAATGAAATATAACTACGATTGTTTAAATAGCAAAAATAGAAGTTAGTCATCAGTCAAGATACTTTGCAAGTTCACTTCACATTTCAATGTTTACTCTGTGTGTTTACTTGAGCGAATAAATATTGCGAGTTGAAAATTTATGCTTTTTATAGATTATTAGTGAAAATGGTATAATAGTGTTGTGATGAATTGAAGTGTGTAAAAGTGCTAATCGGCGAGGAAAAGGTAAAATCGAAAAAGAGAAAAGGTAATTTTTATAAAACTGCTAAAAACAACAAAACCATATCTTGGGCTTGCCCTATTTTGGAGCCCTAGCTTCGCCACTGGCTGTCACCCCTGAGGACTACGATGGAATGCCTCGTTTCCAGTAAAAATGGTCTCCGGTTCTCTATACTCACCATACGAAACACAGCAGCATTAAGCTACTATTTTACGCTGATATTCTGTTAGAGCGTGGTCCTACCCCGGTCGAGCTGACCTTTTCGTGCTTCAACCATAATATAGCTGCAGCGTGGCTCTACCACGTAAACACGTATAGATACAACGTGGCTCTACCATGTATAGTACCGTGGAAACTTTGCAAACTAAAATGTAAGGCATGGAGTTTGACAGAAATGTCAAATTTCGCAAAGACTGTGGCGGCTGACGAACTTTTTACGAGACATTTGTAATGAGAGCATTCAAGTCCACACTGGATTTAATATTCGCACTTTTTATGCAGATATTCATTACCAATATGTGAAATATAAGTTCAGCGTTCTTGGATGGATTTTTACAATCAATTTTTAGCCTATTTTTTTATAAAGCAAAGTGAAGGTGACAAAAGAGCACTCTGTCCACCTGATGGTAAGTGAATGTGGCTTGTGACCCACACAAAGCATTCACTTATCATAATATACATTTAATGAATGTGTCTATTGGCTTTCAATTACCATCAGGTGGACACTTTTTCATCATCGATTAAGAAGCAAAATGCAGATGCGTCGTCATCTATAAGAACTCAGATGGAATGCCTCGGTACCCGTAAAAAGGGCCTCTGGTTTTTGTCACTCATCATACGAAAGTAACAAACACCAAAATCATTTAACACTGGTATTCAGTATGTTGGAATTTTGTCCATTCTCGGTAGAGCCGACCCATTTATGCTGCTGCCATAACACACTTGTTCGTTTATCATCTTTTTCTTCAAAGTTCAATTAAGTTATAATAACTGGTCGCTTCTTGTCTTCCCGGCTTAGCATTAAAATTGTATCTTTATAAAATCAAACAACGAAGCCATTGTTATAGTTTTTAAATGAGTTTTATATTAAACTGTGTTGTTTTGTATTAAACTTATGAAAAACCAGTGGTCAAAACTGCAGACAAAAATTCTAAAATATAAATCGTTCCACTTCTCTTCAATTTTACAAAACTAGACGAAATTCAATTCAACGCAAATTCTACAATCCGTATTCTTTACAATATATCAAAACACTTGAGAATTGTGTAGTATATGGTGAAACACGTTCAAAATTCCTAGTGTTATATAAAATTCTTTAGTTTGATAAAAATAGGAATAAAAATTTTAAAAGTTTGTATGTTTATATGTGCGCGATTTTTCCAGAAACTACATGGCCAATTCTTTCGATTTTTACTGGGGTAATCTACATACTTTATAGGAAAGTTTTCGTATATAAAATAATTTATTTACTCCGGAGTTTACTCTGCGCCGCCGCGCCGCCCGCCCGCCACCACCTCGAGCTCGCCGCGCTGCAGGTACCACTGTACTGTACTGCTCTAGTGTAGCCGCCGCGCTGCAGGTACCACTGTACTCTACTGCTCTAGTGTAGCCGCCGCGCCGCCCGCCCGCCCGCCCGCCACCACCTCGAGCTCGCCGCGCTGCAGGTACCACTGTACTCTACTGCTCTAGTGTAGCCGCCGCGCTGCAGGTACCACTGTACTCTACTGCTCTAGTGTAGCCGCCGCGCTGCAGGTACCACTGTACTCTACTGCTCTAGTGTAGCCGCCGCGCCGCCCGCCCGCCACCACCTCGAGCTCGCCGCGCTGCAGGTACCACTGTACTCTACTGCTCTAGTGTAGCCGCCGCGCTATTTACCAACAGGTGAACTGTGTGCTCATTGGTAACTTTATTCTATAAAAAAATATTAATCGTTAAGATCAGAATTTCTTAAACTAGTTTTTAATAAATTACTATCTCTTATCGGAGAAACATACATTCTGTTATATTAACGCGTAATATTGTACGATTCCTCTCGGACCAGTGATCTTATGAGCAAATAAAACTTTTACTGCAATTACGTGATATCGCGTGTGTGGCTTCCATGTACTTACGGAGCAATCGTTAAAGTTATAAGTTAAATATGATTTAAGTTATACTTTGCCAAAAATATGGAAGTTATCAATCTTGAAATGATATAGGTATAATAAAATTGGTGAAATAATTTCCATAGAAAATAGGGCTCATCGCATTCAAGTTTTATACTTGTTGTTATAAAATTATTTCAAAAATAATTGCTTGTGTTTATAAGGTAACTAGCTGTTACCCGCGGCTTCGCCCGCATGGTCACTGGGAAATGAACTATCCATTGCTTTTTCAATTGAAAGAAAACTGAGTTTTATAGATTTGTCAGAGATGCAGCCATTAAAAGGAAACTGAGCAAAATTGATTCGTCAGCCTATTTAAATGTTTTGAAAAGCAGCGTATAGGAAAGCATTAAAATAGCCTGTGTATTCCAAATGGAAATGGGATATTTTTTTAATTAAAGGAAATTGAGCATAATTATCCGTCAGGGATGCAGACTTTTGAAAAGAAACTGAGCTAAATTGATTCGTCAGAGATGCAGTTTTCTGAATTGAAAGGAATCTGAGCCAAATAAAAGATCCGTCAGAGATGCAGCCTTTTGAGTTGAAAGAAAACTGAGCTTAATAGGTCCGTCAGAGGTGCAGCATTTGGAATTGAAAAGAAACTGAGCTAAATAGGAAATTTTGAATTGAAAAGGAAGATCAGTGGAATTCTGATTAATTGATAGTGAATTTTGGAAAAAAACTAACTGAACACTATTTTAAGACGCTACTGTACACAATGTTATATGTTTTCCATTCGGGGAAAGAAATGGAGATTCTGGGCATTTGACACACGCTAACATGCTACATACAGCTGACCATGAGAGAAGCACGGTTTTCTAAGTTGACCCCGCTACCTGTAACGTTTGCCCTTGCGCTTTATTAATTGTCATTGCAAAACTGAGCTTAATAGGAACTGCGACTTTTGAATTGAAAAGGAAGATCTGTAGAATTATAGGGATCCGTGGTATAATAACATTTCACCTTTTCCTACGCCTGTCAAAATTGTAGCACCGATTATGTTCCGTCAAGATGTGTCACACGCGCAGCCTTGTCCCGTTACATAACCGAGGAGCATCTAAATTTCGCATTAGCATGACTGGGACGCCTAATTTTAATTGAAGCTTGTGGGGCACACTGACAACTCTAGAAATTTAGAAACTCTACGGGATATGAAGTGCTCTGTTCTGTGTCCATAACTGTGTCTACTGACAAATACTCTGTTATTTCTCCTGCTACTTCGCTTAATATATCTGAATTTATTTTGTTAACGCTCTCATTTTTAGGTGCAAGAATCGCTCTTTCACATAACCATTTGTCTTCATGCATTTTGTTCGTTAAATCCGAATAAACGCTCACAATAAACGAATAATGGCACATGGTGCAGCAGCAATCGTAAACAGAAACATTCAAAATTAGTTACATGGACGTTATACACACGACCAAGGGCATCTGATGACTTTACACCGGGCCAATTTGCAACAGGCGCGCCTTGAATACGGCGTTTCCACTCCTTCCTAGATGTGTTCCAAGTATAATAGCGGGGGACTTCAGAATATAACAACGTTTTTGCAAAGGAGTCGGTTTGTAAAAGTTGAAAGAAGGCTGTTAGTGTAGTTTTTGGCGGTGATGCAATTCTTTCTTGGAAATTTCTTTCGGTGAAATATACACGCTCTCCATTTTCTAAGTGCACAGCAAGGTGAGTAACTGTTGGGTGCCTTTCGTGTAAAGGGAAGCCAAGGAGACCCCACGCTGCCTCGTTACTGCTGACATAACGCCCTGCTTGAAAGGTCTGTACTTCATTAACGGGATTTGCTTCACCTTCACTCCTGAGATTAAATATTGCTTGGTCGCTTCCTTTATTTATGTACTTACAGATATACTTGATTGCGCGGACAGAGCTACATGCTTCTACATTAATGTGGGCATTAAACATTTTACATAGAATGGGCGAATACGGGACAATCCAGCTGTTATGTAAGGTTTCGAACGCTCCAGAGCGAGATTTGATTATAACTTTCCTGCCACCATCTTTGGGAGATCTGCGTCTGTATAAAGGGTAGCCATTGTCATTATGCACTGTTTCTTTTAATAGCTGTTTAGGGATTTTTTTTGTACATTTTCCTTCTTTCATACATGGCGATATTGAATTTCGTGCTCCACATGGACCGTGAATCATATATCGGACGATGGTATCATACAATTCTTTATCTTGCTCAGGATCCGGAATCTCGGCGCTTATTATGTCGTCTATTTGGCTGGGCCGCAACTTCTCATTAAGCCATATTAGAATGTGGGCATGCGGTAATCCTCTTTTTTGCCATTCAATTGAATACATGAAGCACTGCACCTCTTCCCTTTGTTAATTACATACATTAATTTTGTACTTTTAATCTAAATACTCTAACAACTAAATCGTGTCTGTCAGTACTTTTTTGGCCCGGCATTAGCTCCTCGGTTATTTCTTTCCATGTGGGATTGCAAGTAAAAGTAACAAAAACATCAGGTCTTCCGTAAGTTCGTACTTAGGTGAATGCGTCTTGTGTGTACTCATGTAGGTAGCGGGGACTGTTAACGAATGATGAGGGCAGAATTACCATTTTACCTAAATCTCTGGGGTTGACATTGGCGTCGCTAGAAACTGCATCTTGTAAATGTATATAACTCTCAAAGCGCAGCTTTTTTTGATTTAAAGATATATAACGGAGACGTTCACTTTCTACCTTCACATACATGTCTACCAAAAATTGATGAAATAATTGTCTACACCGGGCTAAGAGGTTAAAATCATTTTCTCGCAACATCATATGATACGCATAAAAATCCATACATGATACTTTTTGTTCGGAGTAGGCTCCTTTGTGATCGGGTTAATGAGTGGAATTTGAAAATGATAACCCTCTTGTCCTTTGTAATAAATCAATGGGTATTGCAGAGCGTCATAAAACTTGTGTGTATCGGCTACCCGTTGCAACGTATCATCACGTGCTCGCAAGACAATGTTCGTGAAGAAAATTGATCACCACTAATTACGGCTGCTATTTCGGTTATCAAAGGTGCATTGTAGCGCTTTCATGCTCTCCTCGAGGGTCGATCTGCGTGAATGACGACTTTATAATCCTCTTCAGGTAGGTTTTCTAAAGCAGTTTTAAATGT
Organism: Parnassius orleans; assembly: GCA_029286625.1. Taxonomy (NCBI): domain Eukaryota; kingdom Metazoa; phylum Arthropoda; class Insecta; order Lepidoptera; family Papilionidae; genus Parnassius; species Parnassius orleans. The sequence goes on along the minus strand of JAGSMP010000824.1, from coordinate 97,040 downwards.
TTTGACTAAAATGTTACGTTCATGCAAGAATCTATGAATTTTGAACACTGTGTCTCTCTCAACTCCCTGGATAAATTGGCAGCGACGGTCTACCTCAATTTCTTCGTCACTCATAAAATATACTTGTAAAAATTTATGCTGTTCGTTTTCAGCTGGAAAAAGTGAACCTATTCTATGATAAATTTGCCCTTGCACCGTAAATGTAGGCGAAATTCCCGGCATTATTATTTCCCGATCAACTCCGAAGGACGTCATTTGAAAGCATGAGTTATATTTCCGGATCCTATTTAAAAAGCGCCGTGACTCATTAGCATCATATAAAAAGAGAGTTTTCAAAGGTTCTTCTGGTTCCCCAAGTAACGGAAGAGACACTTTGCCATTGGAACAGCACGTGCCTGCGGTCTCATCTTTCCATTTTAAAGCGCTGCAAAATCGACACGCCTTGTCCATCAGTCCGATAACAACTAACCTGTGATTTTTATAATCAAACAATGGATCATAATTGAATGCTGCATCATTAAAAACCGACCAATTGTTTCTTTGAAAATTTTGTCGACGTTCTGCTTGGAGCTGTGCATTTGCATCTCTTCGCGCCTGTGTCTGTTCTGGTGTTTCAGATGCCCTTGTAGTAGATTGACGTTCAGCTTGCTCAATGAGTCTGTGTTGAGTTTCATCAGGTGTTTCCGCGGCTCTTAAGGCGGCCTGACGTTCCGCTTGTTCGAATAGCCTTTGCTGACTTTGATCAGGTGTTTCAGTAGCTCTTAAAGTAGATTGACGCTCTGCCTGTTCAAGACGCCTTTGCTGATTTTGATCAGGTGTTTCAGTAGCTCTTAAAGTAGCTTGACGCTCTGCCTGTTCAAGACGCCTTCGCTGACTTTGAGAAGGTGTTTCAGAAGCTCTTAAAGTAGCTTGACGCTCTGCCTGTTCAAGACGCCTTTCCTGTCTTTGAGAAGGTGTTTCGGAAGCTCTTAAAGCAGCCTGACGCTCTGTCTGTACAAGACGCCTTTGCTGACGTTGAGAAGGTGTCTCAGATGCTCTAAAAGCAGCCTGACGCTCTGCTTGTTCTTGCCTTCTCAGTTCAGCATCTTCTAAATATTCTAGCGATCGAGCTAATCTTTTCGCTTGTCTTTGAAGATACTCTTGAAGGCAGGACTTACGTTTGCGAGGCATTACGAAGTAAGAAAAACCTATTTATTTAAAAAACGTTAAAATACCTAAAAGAATTAAATTTCCTTTTAAATATTTTTTAAAGCAAATCCAAAATATCTAAAAGGAATAAATATTCCTTTTAAATATTTTAAAATCAAAACAACAAAACCAATTCAAGACACAACACGAATCCGAAAACGATAGCCAAAAAATCGAATCAACTTAAACCAAATCACAAAACAAATCGCAGATAACCGAAATCAAAGCAGTAGTCAATATAAATATAACCAGAAAAAAAAGTAAGTGTATAGGTACCGTATACACTATCTATACTATTAATATTCTATTGAAATATTGTTAAACAACCTAAAATAACGAAAACCAATTCACGATTCTAAATAAACAAAATCCAAAATCAAAGCCAGAGTCTAAATATGTATAAAGGAATACCAACCAAATCAACAAAACCAATCCAGAAAATACACAAATCCGAAAATGAAAGCCAATATAAATCCATTCAACCTTAACCAAATCACAAAGCAAATAACAAACAACCGAAATCGAAATCAGGTAGTCGAATAAGCTACGAAATAGAAACAATTTAAGCGTATAGGTACCGTATGCACTATAAGTTGACGCGCGGCTCAACGGCGGGAGTTAAGTACATGTCAGGAAACATTTCGTTACCGCGTTTTAAAACCTAGTAACGACATCTAGCGGAATCAATTTAAACTATGTATACGTTAGTTAATAACAACTCTCAAAAAATATTTTTCTTATAATTTTGCACAATTTTTCTTATTGTAATACCGATTCATTCATAACCACATATAAGAACTGTAATCATTTCCGTTCAATAAATATTACTAAGGCTTATTAATAAGGCTTACTAAGAACTGTTTCTACCATTGTTAAGTAATAGTTAAGGGTGAAAGCATGACAGGTGGTGATAGTATATTTGATCCATACTTATAATCACGCCTGTAACCCTTGCGGGGTAGGCAGAGCATCAACGGATTATTTAATATTGTCTGCGAGGTTATCGCCTATTCTGTGAATTACGATGCACCAAAACGTTTGAAGAAAATCAGCTGGTGAATTTTATGTTTTTTATCGCTCTCTTCCCGGTTCTGCGTGGAAAAATACAGATCCATACATTTTTTATCTTAATTTTGGTAAAAAGACATAATAATCCAGATATTCTGACCTTCTGTGTTCGTCCATCGTACCGTCGTCCGTCTTGTAGAATCACGGTGGCGCCACCAAGCTGAATTTAATTTTGCAACATATTCGATTTTCCGGGAATGATATGTTTTCCGCTGAAAAAAGTAGCCTATGTCACTCTACAGCCACCGAACTATCCCCATACAAATAATCATGCCATGCCGACGCTCTGTTGCGACGTGAAAGAAGGACAAACTTGTGCAACATATTCGATTTTCCCACGGGAATGAGATGTTTTTCCGCGGAAAAAAGTAGCCCATGTCACTCTGCAGCCACCGTACTATCCCCATACAAAAAATCATGCCATGCCGACGCTCTGTTGCGACGTGAAAGAAGGACAAACAAACAAACAAACAAACAAATAAACAAAAACACTTTCGCATTTATAATATTAAGTATGGATAATATCCACTACCCCATATCATCTCGTGGGTGTCGTAAGAGGAGAAAGGGAAACAAATCAAAAGATGGGCAGTAGCATCTTCCTAATAACGACTAACAATAAGAAACTGCTGTTGACAACCCGCTTGCCAAGCGTGGCAACAATGGTAATTATCCCGCCTATGAGGCTATTTATGAGGGAAGCCTATCTTCATCAGTGGACTTTAATAGGCTGTGACGGTGACCGTAATGGTACATAACCACGACTATTTTAAATAATAAATGGCGGTGTGTACGTAAGGGGCGTAAGAGAAACCATCACACTACAATCTACTATCATCCCGTGGTTATCGTAGAAGGTGACTATTGGATATTAGGGCTACCGAAAGATGACTGTATAACTGAGATTGTCGATCCAGCTTAGAATGACAATGAGCCCTCATTGTCATTCTAAGCCACGACTTTTTCTGCCATCAGGGCAGATCCACTTAGGAATAAGGTGAAATATTTGACAGATTTCATAGCGGGGAAGTTTATTTGTTAGAAAAGTGTAGAGATTATTGTTTCTTTCAGAAATACTATTTATATTTTATATGTATTTTATGAGGAATGGATAACCAAAACTACGGATATTCCAAAAAGTAGAAAAATTTAAATAAAAGTTAAATATGTGTAAATAATACCCGAACAATATTTTATATCGAACACACTACTGAGACATTGTTTGGTGTATATAAATTGAAACCGAAAAACTTACAACTTTTCAATGATGATGACACTGTGTGACTCACCCTAACAAATACGTTCACCTTAAATAAGTTTCCAATTAGCGACATCTGGTGAGCGTAAGATTATAAGCCCTCATTAAGGCAAATGTTCCTTACTTCAGGAATGATCCATACTTTTACGGGCCGATAAAGAAAAAGTAAAGAAGGTTGTTGTTAAAATATTATTGCAGGCTGAACAAAATTATAACGACCTCAATGAAAGACATATTTAATGATAGCTAACGAAGAAAACAAGATGTCCTACAAAGCTTTATCCCTAACACCAGTGACTTCAATTAACTTTACTGTTCACTTTGGCTCACGAGCCTTTGTCTGTGAAATACAAAGGAGCATGACAGCTGCTTGTTGGTACAAAGATTGCAAATTTACTTAACATTACTTTTATAGACAGAGCTTTGGTAGATCAGGGGCTAAGCGCTCGCTGTAAATTTCACAGTACACGAGCAACCCAGATTCGATCTCCGCCGACATCAATGTGATTGTTAAATGCAATTTTAAGTGCGTATTTACCACGAGCTCGGTGGTGAAGCAAAACATCGAATGTATATACAGGGTTATTTTGCAATTACCGGCTAAATTTGCAGAGAAGGTTCAGAATAAGTTATATAGGAAAATGGTGAAGAAAAATTCATATCTCTACAGCATAAATCTCATACATTCTGTCCTTTTTATCTTTTAATTTCCAAATGCGTGGTAATGCATTAATTTAACTGATTGTTATTCATAAACTATCTATTTAACTACGCACGCACACATTTGTAAGGGTCGATCGATCGGCAAAAACGTTGTTAATTGAATCGCACACAGAGGAGCGCGCGTACGTGTTGTTGTTGCCCATAAATCACATTCAATTTGGGATTATTTGAAATAAAATTAATAGCATTATTTACTCGTACTTTCAAAAACTGCAATAACGATATATCATTATTTATATATTTGAACTTAAGTTTAAAGAACAATGGCAGACTTTCATACATAAAATTAGTTGAGAAGAAATGGTAGCGTCTATATATCAAAAATATCTTAAAATATTAAGCGTTAGTCCCCGAGTAACTATGTCAAAGAATTTTATCCTGAGAAGGCGTCAAAAAAAGATATTTAGATTTGAACTTTTTTAGGTTGTCTTATGTCACTTGGAAAAAGTCATGCGTCCTGTGGTGGTTTGATGTTAGCTTAATACATTTTCAACATAACGGACCTACGTACATAACTGAGAGTTTTTAGATTATTGTATCTCTATTATATATTTGCATACTATAAATGTATATTTCTGGCATGGCTTCTGGACCATTGTGCCATACAGTGACATTTTGTTTTAGCTAGTGTTGCCATAACATTAAATGGAATTGTTACATAGTACTATGATTGAGATAATGTATTATTGCAGGAAGTTCTTTGTAAGCCACTTATTTTCAACCATATAACTTTTATTTTTATTATTACTGAAAGTGTAGTTATTACTAATAGTAACTTCCAATAAAAATATTTTGTGTTTGTATGTTGTGTTGGTAGTCTTACAAAGTGTATACGAAAATAGTATGAATATACTAAATGGCAACACTTGAATAGTGTAAAATGATTAAAGTCATTTGATATTCCAAAAAATGTAATTTTTTTCTGTGGCTTTAATTAAAATACATTTTTATTTGAAAAATCATAGAAAAATAATTAAACTCATTTTATAGATAAGTTTCTTCTAGACGCAATCATTTTGGTCAACTATTTTTCTGCCCATGTTATTTGGGTCCACTTTGAAAAATAACCCTGTATATTTTCCTTCACATGTAAGGAAACTTGCAATCTGAGAAATCAAATAATTCGAGGAGACGTGAAGTCCGCCAACCCGCACAACAGCGCGGTGGACTAATCAGTACACATCTTTTAACTTTATTTTCTAAGCTACTAGGTTCAAAATCATTAATGATCAAATCTGTTTCTTCATCATCATCATCATAATTACAAATGGAAATATTTGCCATAGTTGCCACGTTAGGCAGGTAGGTTGGCATCGGAAGTTTTTTTTTAATATTGGAGATGGAAGGTAGATGTTGCTGCCAATTTTCTGTAATACACGTCGTGATTTTTTTTTTCTCAGACACGCAGAATTCCTCAAAATGTTTTCCTTTACCGTCGAGCATGTGGTAAACAAGTCCTTAAAATTGAATCTAAAATTTTCACTAGTGCCGGCGAGAATCGGACCCGGGTTGTTCGTGTACTGTGAAATTTTCAGCGAGCGCTTGGTCCCTGACCTATAATGGTTGATCTATAAATTTATTTTAAATATATAAATTTCCGTAAAAACTAGTTTTATTTAAATTTCATAAGTTCGATTACGCTCCAATTATCTTCTCACTACCACCTGTATGTAGATGATCTCCAAGTATATATGCATGCCAAATTGGTTGTTTTACCCAAAACTATAGACTTATTAAACAAAGATCTTGACTCGACTGTGGATTGGAGTAAGTCATATGGTTTTTTTTTATAGGCGAGGGGGCAAATGAGCATGCGGCTTACCTGATGGTAAGTGACTACCGCTGCCCATGAACAACTGCAACACCAGGGGAACCAGGGGATTTGCAGATGCGTTGCCGGCCTTTTAAAAATGAGTAGGCTCTTTTCTTGAAGGTCCCTAAGTCGTATCGGTCCCGAAAAATCGCTGGTGGTAATCGATTCCACAAGGAAGTTGTGCGGGGAAGAAAACATCTTCTAAATCGCACAGTGGTGGACCGCCAATCATACATATGGTGGGGATGGTATCGGGAGTTCTGCCGCGATGTGCATTCGTGAAATTTGGCGGCTGGGAATAATCCGAACAATTCCTCAGAGCACTCTCCGTGGTAAATGCGAAAGAAAATGCAAAGGGATGCAAAATCTCTTCGCAGCGTCAATGAATCGAGCCGATCATTAAGGACTCGGTCGTCGACGATTCGCGATGCTCTGCGCTGGATGCGGTTAAGTGGAAGGAGCTGGCACTGGGGAGCCCTAGCCCAGAGATGGGAACAGTATTCCATTTGAGGCCGAACCTGCACCTTGTAAAGTTCAGGCGTTGTGCTGGCATGAAATACTGTCCCGCTCTGCTGAGCACGCCAAGATTTTTAGAGGCCAATTTGGCCTTCTCTTCCAAGTGACTACGAAACTGCACGTCACTTAATATGTCGACGCTACTGAGGATTCCGATACTGGCTGAGGCAACAAGGGGAGGAGTGCCTTGAAACTGAGGAGATACGACAAAGGGGTTCTTTTTAGCTGTTTAAAATTGTGTCTTCTGAGGATGAAACTGGACTAGATTTAGTCGCCCCCAATCCGAGACTTTGTCCAGCAAAGACTCGACTTCAGACACAAGTTTGTTCCGGTACTCGGCAACGTTTTCCGAGAAATATTGGCACGGCCGGTGTAGAGGCATCACCAGTGCTGTCATCCGCAATGAATGTTACCGGTTTGCAACATATCATTGATATGCAGAAGAAACAGCGTTGATGATAGCACGCAGCCTTGTGGAACACCAGCGTTAATAGGCTTGTAGTCGGAGCATGCACCGTCTACAACAACCTTGATGCTCCGATCTGCAGGAAAGCTGGTGATCCAATCGCACAATTTTTCAGGAAGCCCATAGGAAGGGAGCTTCGAAAGAAGCGCTTTGTGCCAAACCCGATCGAAGGCCTTCGCAATGTCCAAACTAACGGCCAATGCCTCAAACGGCCAAAGTCTCAAAGTAAATCAAAAACAAAAGCAATAAAAATAGGCAGTCAAAAATTCGTTACTGTTATAGATTTTCCTACTCTAACTAGCATTGTATTTGATGGGACATCCGTGCCATATAGTGATACCGTTAAAAATTGGGTATAACTTTTGACAAATTTTTTCCTGGGCTCCATAGGTAAGCGAGATGAGTAGTAGGGTGTTTGCGATGGTCGGTCAATCAAAGCTGTGCTTGCACAGTCACTCCTTTTAACGTTTCTTGATTTTCTCTGACACGTGTTATCTCATATTAAATGAGGAGTTGCTTAATACACTTGAGCGCATTCAGAACCTTTATTTACGGTTCATATTTGGACTCCAAAAATAAGACCATGTATGCGAATTTCGCAAAAAAAAACTCAAGTGCTTCCGATCAGTCTTCCCAGGAGCACTCACATTCTTTCTCTTTTAAACTGTGTTCTATTCAATCCCACTTCCCCTGCTTACCTTAAAGAGCGTTTTGAGTTCCTTGGTGACACTCACTGTCACTCTCTTCGCTCTGATGAAACCCTCAACTTAACCGCACTTCTTTCCTATGGAGGAAAGAAGTGCACTTTCACAATTTTTTTTAATACCCTGAACTTACGTCACTTACTAAAATTGCTACCTATTTTTTTTCCTTGCGTTAAGGCTTTTATTTCACTTACTTGTATACTGCTTTATGATCTAGTTTATTTATTTCTATATTTTTGTAACTGAAATGTATTTTTTACTATATAATGTATGTATTTATTGAATATATAATTATAATATGTATGTATGTTGTAACTTACGTACATCATTACCCTTTTCACATGTCGTTATATCCTCTGCTATGTGGTTGCCTGGTAGAGGTCGCTTGTAAGCAATAAGGCCGCCAACTATATCTTTTTTTTTTCACTAAAAGGAGACAAATATATAAATCTATAGGATAGGCCTATGAGAGAATGAGATAGAATCGTATACTAATATAATAAAGCGGAAGAGGTTATTTGTTTGTTTAAACACGCTAATGTGTGGAACTATCAGTTCGATTTGATAAATTCTCTTCGTATATGTTAGCCAGGTTCACAATAATGTAGACTTAGTATTAGGCTACACCTCTCAGCTGGCCTTAAATATTTATTTTTGTTAAGCAAATCGGAAGAAAAAGCTCTCCCGAACTGCTTAATCCGCGTGCGCTGGCGTAATGGTTAAGATACGTAAATACAATGTTCTAAGAAAAGATAGATCTTACCTCTATCTAAAAGAAAGTCCACAATAACGCTTAAATGGCTTATTTAAGGCCTATTTCTTTTAAATAAGCCACAATAAGGTAGTTTGTGTCAAAAATATTGAAAATTAAAAAGTGATTAATGAGCGTTATTATTAGGCATGGCATATTAATCCTTACGAACGAAAGTTACTTCATCATTAAGACAATGTTAAGAAGATAATCTTTGCTCTATGTAGCATGTTATTTGGACGCTTAGTTTGAAAGATAATTAAAAATTAAAATTACTCTACGCTTAGCTCAGCGCGCGAACGACGCCTAGCCACCCGATGAGAAGCGAGAGAAACTAGCAGTGAACGCCTACGCCTAAGCCATAAGCGAGGTGTCATGTCACGCGACTCATCATAAAATGTAAAGTGTTATTATCTCGGTCTCCTCTATGTATGGTGCTTTAAAGATAGTTAATATAACTTTTAACTGTTAAAATAAAGAATTAAAAAAACAATTTTATTATTAAATAAATAACATTAATTATATTGAATAAAATTATCATATTAACATAACTTACCGATTTATATTAAATTAGTCGTGTTTAAGCCATCTAGTGTCTATTTTACGGACCACCTTGGGAGTCAATAAATGCTTGTTCTATATTATGATTTTACACATAGAATGAAGTAGGTAAACGTCGAAGCAATTTTAGTCGGAATATTCTTTTGATTTAATACACAAAGGCTCTAGATGCCTAAAAATAAGGATTATTATTAAGAACATTTATTTGCTATAAATGTTGCGAATTCTATGGAAATGTTTATTAAAATGTTGCATAAGGATGAGTATGTACGTTAATATTATAGAGTGAACTATATTTTTATTGAGTGTTAAATAAAAATTCCAAAAAGCATTACGCATAAAACACATGTAAAAATATGCGCTTTCTTTGGCTGTATATTTTTTTTTGTGTGTTACAGTTTATTAATGCTTCTTACTTCCTGGTTCCTTGGTAAGTAGGTTTAGGTTAACCAACACTCTTAACTATTTCTAATGTTAACTGGCAGCTAAACCACTGTCGTGGTCCAATTGAAACAATCCCAGTAGAATTGCAGGTTATGAGGTATTTGTTCCCATTTTAACCCTTAATTTGGCAAAGAATAAAATGTAATAAAATCATAATTTTTTATAAAAATTTATTGTAGACATTTATAGGTGTTACAAAAATAGTGAAAAAAATATAAGAACTTCAGATTTCCTGAAAAACTATGTATGTCACACATACATTGCCAGTACCCATAAAAACATTATTAAATGTGTTTGTATGGGACATACACACCAATTACAGTACAAAATGATAATAATACCAGAATGTTGCTATCCCAGTGCTGGGCAAAGGCCTCTTCTAGAATGCAAAAAAAACAAGGTGACAACGCCTAGAAATGGCCAACTTTACTAAACCCCACATGGTAGTCTAATTGACAATTCCTAGAACTTTTCCGGTTACAAAGCACAGACGGACTTGGCATTTTATACATAACACTGACGTTAGCTTTGAACATAGCCTACAACGACCTTGGCTGGTCATTGTCATAAAATAGCCAACACTGTCATAGCGTGACGATTCTGGGTTGACTTGGTACACGCTTTGTGTGTTTATCGGTACGGGTGCGTCCGAACTTTGTCAACCCCTCAGAAATCTCAAATCGAAATCCTTGAGAGGCTTCCATTGCTTTTGCGATTTTGAGCAATCTTGTCGGTATAGAAGCCACATTATTGATACATATGTCGAAATTTGCGCAAATATGCCGATGTACCAACGCCGGGTCTTGAATGGGGTTTTGTAAAGAGAAATGAGCATATCGGCTAAATCGACTCCCCCCATATGTTTATTATAGTCTTTGACAATTTGAGGGCAATCTACATCCACTTTGTTTTTAGAGTCCTTGCAGTATCTTTTAATTTTTTCTACTGGCTCTGCACCTACGTAAGAACTTATCAATGTTACGGCTTTGTTGTCGTTCCACCGTACTATTGCTAATCGGTTTTATCGCAGAACCACTTGAGCATAACTGCCGCGGGGTTTCTTTTCATATCTTTTCTGAGGCAGAACTGCTTCAGCTCCTCTCAACCTGTTGCTCCTGACTGTTCCCCAATCCAAATATTCCATAGTCTTCTCTAAGTATATAAAATAGCTCCGGGCAAGTAAAGAAATCGCAGAAGACAAAAGCCGGTTTATTTTTATACTTTTACACAACAATGACAACCTGAGCCCCAAATCCATGGAAACTTCCTTATCTGTAAAAGTATGAAATCTAAATGTGTCCTCGCCACCACACAAAAGAAAATCATAAATCATGTACGTTAATATTATAGAGTGAACTATATTTTTATTGAGAGTTCAATAAAAATTTCAAAAAGCATTACGCATAAAACACATGTAAAAATATGCGCTTTCTTTGGCTGTATATTTTTTTGTGTGTTACAGTTTATTAATGCTTCTTACTTCCTGGTTCCTTGGTAAGTAAGTTTGGGTTAACCAACACTCTTAACTATTTCTAATGTTAACTAGCAGCTAATTCACTGTCGTGGTCCAATTGAAACAAATCCAGTAGAATTGCAGGTTATGAGGTATTTGTTTCAAACGTCTTGTTTTACAGTTAGTTGCAGATATCGCATCTTTCCATCAGGTGGGTTATCGGTTAGTGGTTAGTTAGTGTAGTATGGATTCATAAGTGACGGCACAGCATCATGACTAAAGATATAGAAAAGAGGTTGTAACCGGTCCAGGAGGATTTCTAGTCAGAATAAGAGTCCTACAATTTATAAATTTTAGACAATATTTATCTAGACGCGAGATTTAAATTCCTACTAGTCCTTGTATGGAGACTCAATTTTCGGTACATGCCTTTTACATCTGATGCTTTATTCCATATCAAATAATACCTGTATTTGCCTCAGTTCATAATATCCAGAATTATAGTAATATGCAATCAGATATTAGTCTCAAATGATCTCAAGTTATTGTAATTTAATGCGACGTATTAGTGCAAGGAGCATCGAGGCAAACGAAAATAGTAACCGTTTCTACGTCTGTATTTGATCGACTTATAAAACTAAAAGGATTTGAAATAATTGTTTATTTTATTCTATATTCTTCGGATTTAAGTGGATTAGTGGTTTGCACGCGAACGCTTTTTTATTTCTTTTTAAAATATTATAAAAGTGCACGTCCTTTTTCATCACGGTCTGCCGTGAGGTGGGGATAAAGAGAATCCATCACGCCATTAAGTCCCTTAGAAGCCGTAAGAGGTGACTATGAGTAATGTCAGAGAAATGCTTTTTGATGAGTTCAACGAAATGGTTACACCACCATTAGCCTATTCGGTTACATTAGACCTAAAATATCCAGACTGGCAACGGGCAGCATTATCAATGTGCAAGATCTGGTACTGCGATCGTCAATCCGCCTACCCAGCATGACGACTAAGGAAAATCTCCCTTTCTAGGGGAAAGTCTCATGTCCAGCGGTGGACATACATGGGACGATAAATAAGAAAAGAACAATCAAGACGGCCGACGATGCTCTGGTTCTGTACTCGGTGAGCCATCGTAGCCCTACTGTACAAACATTACATTCATTATTTCGTTTTATTAAATACTAGCTAAGAAAGACCATTAATTTTCTACCCCAGGAAGGTACCAGCACCCCTGGAGAATCCCTCGCTGAGCATCAACGACCATGCTACTCCACTCCTGAGCGTGGGTGCTCAGGCTGCCCCATTCTGGGGGCAAAATTCCGCTCAAAACAATAACTGCTCAGGGGGCAAACTGAGCAACAAGACCAAGGCGACCCTGCCACGCTATCCGTGGATTTCTGCAACATCAGGGGACTTCACTCGAACCTAAACGCCGTCACTACCATCTCGAGACGGCGAAGCCGGCACGCTCTTTGTGACCGAGACGCAGGTGTCCTCTCCGTGATACTTCGTATCTCTCCTACCCGGGGTACAAATTGGAACACTCCTTTGTGACTCGGGCTGGGTTTGCGTATACGTCAGAGGACATCTGTTCTCGACCTCAAACGATCTTGAAGGTTCGGACCTGTCCATCTTTTGGCTGCGCGTAGATAGCGACGACCATCCGCGCATCTACGGGTGCCTCTAGGTCCCATAGCGGTAAGGAACAGACCGACTCATCGACCACGTCCAAATGGTTACAGATTCCTGCTACAACGGGTCCCATCCGCAGAGATCGTGATTCTTGACGATTTTAACGCCCACCACGCCGAATGGCTTGGTTCACGTTTAACCGATCATGCGGGAGATCTGTTTATGACTTTGCATGGTGGTCTGACACAGCTGGTTACTTCGCCTGCGGATTCCAGATGAAGGATCATACACCTTCCTGTTGGACCTTCTGCTGACCTCTCATCCGGACGGATATCAGGTTTCCGTCGATGCCTCTCGGCTCTTCGGACCATTGTCTGATCCGGAGTGTGGTGCCACTCACGCTCCCCTCGCGGTTGCGTTCTGCAGGTTGCCGCCGTGTTTGGCATTACAGGTCGGCGGATTGGGACGGAATGCGGTCTTTCTTTGCATCCTACCCGGGGTGGGTTTGCTTCTCGCCGGATGATCCCAGCGCCCAGTTTGAATACTGCGTATGAGTTTGTTTGCTCTACGATATCTACTAAAACGTCAGGGAAAAAGAATTTATAGAAATAACCGAGTGAAGTTTCGTTTAATATGTCGGTGTGATTTAAGTCTTCTTCTACAGTTGCCTTGTGTCGAAAACCGTTTTTTCCACTGATAGTTCAGAGTGAACTTGGTGATTCGAATAGGTCGTCTAACAGCAGAAACAGTGGGCCGTGCGATCTGGTATTTCTGGGACGCGACTTGGAAGAAGCCCATATGCGAGCTGCAACTAAGCCAGTTATGGAGCCACTTGCTGTTGGTTCAGGCGGTGCGGGGGTTCAGGAAATGCAGGGAGTTGCTGGTGTTGCAGGTGGCAGGAGTTGCTGGGAGTGACGGAATGTCACTCAGGATTGGCACAATTTGGTTCTAGGGACGGGCTTGAATATACGCTTCGAAAAATTGGTGTGGAGTCGAACATTCTGGTCGGAGGGTCTTCATCATCATCTAAAATATTGAGCCTTTCCATTGAGCTATCTATAGAAGGTGCAGAGGAAGATGTCGCGGAAGCGGGGTGCGCACACGTAATTCATCGTCAGAACTTTCGCTACCGTCAGAGGTGCATGCACAGCAGACAAAGCGCTAAAATTCTACCACCACGAGTTAGAATTTTTGCTGCCGACAAAGAAAATAAAGCGTGCTATAAAACCAAGTAAATAAAAAAACATCCTCAAATTGGCAATGTATGCCGTGACATACAAACAAAATGGCGGGTGTTTCGTTACAAACTTGGCAGTGTGTCGTCATACATCATGTTAGTGATCAAAATAGAACCATTCAATGCAATAGACACATCACAATTATTATCACACTTATTTCATTACACAATAAAGCATACATTTTAGTCATTACCTGTCCCAAACTAAGTAATATTCATAATAATAGAATAAATACCTTGGACAACGCAGTTGACGTCCGCCAGGTAACCATTTTTTCAAGTTATGTCAAAATAAATGTTGCTACATGTGTGTTTATTTTTCCACCAAATAAAAGTTAGTGTTGCAGCATAAGAATGTTAATTTTCCACACGGAAGATGTAATTTTTAACAAATCTTTTTTTTAAGTTCTGTATGACGGTACATACAGTGCCAAATTAAGGGTTAAGGGATCACAACAGATTGGTTTCAAACGTCTTGTTTTACAGTTAGTTGCAGATATCGCATCTTTCCATCAGATGGGTTATCGGTTAGTGGTTAGTTAGTGTAGTACGGATTCATAAGTGACGGCACAGCATCATGACTAAGGAAATAGAAAAGAGGTTGTAACCGGTCCAGGAGGATATCTAGTCAGAATAAGAGCCCTACAATTTATACATTTTAGACAATATTTATCTAGACGCGAGATTTAAATTTCTACTAGTCCTTTTATGGAGACTCAATTTTCGGTACATGCCTTTTACATCTGATGATTTATTTCATATCACATAATACCTGTATTTGCCTCAGTTCAAAATATACAGAATTATAGTAATATGCAAGCAGATATTAGTCTCAAATGATCTCAAGTTATTGTAATTTTATGCGATGTATTAGTGCAAGGAGCATCGAGGGAAACGAAAATAGTAACCGTTTCTACGTCTGTATTTGATCGACTTATAAAACTAAAAGGATTTGAAATAATTGTTTAATTTATATTATATTCTTCGGCTTTAAGTGGATTAGTGGTTGGCACACGCTTTTTTATTTCTTTTTAAAATATTATAAAAGTGCACGTCCTTTTTCATCACGGTCTGCCGTGTGGTGGGGACAATGAGAATCCATCACGCCATTAAGTCCCTAGAAGCCGTAAGAGGTGACTATGAGCAATGTCAGAGAAATACTCTTTTGATGAGTTCAACGAAATGGTTACACCACCAATAGCCTATTCGGTTACATTAGACCTAAAATGTCCAGACTGGCGACGGGCAGCATTATCAATGTGCAAGATCTGGAACTGCGATCGTCAATCCGCCTGCCCAGCATGAAGAATAAGGAAAAATAAGAAAAAAAGGGGAAAGTCTCATGTCCAGCGGTGGACATACATGGGACGATAAATAAGAAAAGAAAAATAAAGACGGTTGACGATGCTTTAAAAACCCTCTGGTTAACAGTTAAAACATCACCGAAACATGATGTGTTAGGTTTCATCAATATTTGAAATCTACTTCTAACAAAAAAACTGGTATTCTATGAGACCAGGCTCTCACAGACCGGAGACCCTTTTTTCCTGGTAAAGAGGCATTTTAACTTAGTTCTTAGGGGTGACTACGCAGCGATACCTCTTTCTTTTTTTATTAGGCGATATACTCGTAATCGCACTTTTAGTGGTGATTATACGGCCGGCAGTGGAGGACCACGTCTCAGATCCATAAGTCACCACTAGCAATACGCACTGGTTGTACAATCTCGTTTCCAAGTTTTGAGGTATACCTGACGAGAAGATGTGTCTTAATCTCCCGAACGCTGCACACCACGGTAGAATCTCTCTCTCGGTCGAAGTTAGACTTACCTAGTCGGACTATTTGTCTCAGGTAAAAATATTCGTCAACAGCTTCGAGCGTAGTGCTCCCAACAATTTACTGGCATAGGTGTGACATGAACGTTACACATAACCTTTATTTTGTTCATGTTCATCGTAAGACCTATCCGTTTGGAGACACCATTGAGGTCATTGGGCATAGTGCTTAGGTCCTTCAGCGATTCTGCCATAAGGACTATATCGTCGGCAAATCGAAAATGAGCTAGCTAGGATCCGTGTGAAAAATAAAACAGTGCGTATAGAACCGCAATGCGGTTAGTTGCCGCAGAGTTTATTTATCTTGATGATGCCTCGTTTAAAGGCAAAACACGTATCGTATTATATCAACGTATGGTTGTTTATTTGTTAATGTATGTTAGGTTTTTTTAAACCAGTTAATACGCAAAGTAAATTTTTGCTCGCAAATCTCAGCTTATTAATTTTCTCGTTTTTATTATTTCGGTTCGATATCATTAATATGATACCTACAGATTGCTCTTAGCAAAGTTACCTAGCAATTCACCTGTTATGTGAATAAACTTATTTATCTTCGCGATATTTTCATGTCAGTCTAATAAAGATTCACCGTTATTGAAAATCACTTACCGAACATAATATTATTATATTTTTCTGATTTACTATTATGTTCTTTATATGTTTGGCACCTATCACATTATTTCCACACGTCCCGTGTTGACTGGGAGAGAGTGCCAAAAGGCATTAATTACGCTCTTTGTAATCCTTTTTATTAAAGTGTACAATAATGTATTAATAAATAAAAGTGTAATGTTTTCGAATAAAGCCACAAACGCAGCTTCAGCGATACGTTCTCTTTAACTTGGTGTTTTGGAACGACGAAATTGCTTCGAATCTCCGACCCGCAAAAACTGACACGCGCTGCTGAAAGAGCGTCGGTTTGGTGCATTATCCGTGATCAATAGCCTTCCGTGGTATCATCCGCAACTACAATATCGTGCACCGTGGTCAGTCATCCTTAGAATTAGAAACTACGAACTGCGACACAATACTTAAGAACTTAAATAAATATTAATTCATGCGATTGTCAATAAAATGACATCTATAGGGAAATATTTAAAATAATAAAGCTTTCATTACAATAAAAAGCAAATGCACAAAAATATCGTAAAGTTAAACACAGGTTGTAAAAACAAAGATTGTATGATTAAAATTATTTATTCACAATTCGGGGAATATGAAAGGGCAACCAAAAGTGGAATAACAGTCTACATATGTTCAAATTTGGGCAAAGGTGTCTTCGCAATATACGAAGTTCACATATTTTCAAAAATTTACATTTTCAATGCAGCGATCAAAATCTCGGATCGTTATATTCGCGTACTATAATTTTTTATAAGGAAGAAACAGATATTTATTTGGCCCTTCCTTAAAAATATAATAGGTAGCGTAAAATAACATAATAAGTATTATAACTTTGAATCTTAATTAACAAAGAATAAGAGAAAAAAAATCAGTTTTAAATGAAAAGTCTAACTATAAATTTAAGATTTTAATTCTATTATAACATAATATACAATATTTTATTATGTAAAATATTAAAAACTATAATTAAAAAAAACTAGTAACTTAATTATCATACAGTCCTACTCCCCGCGGTATCGTGCCAAGAATGCTGGCTGCGTTTCCCCGCTGAATGGCTATACTTAGCCTTTGAGTGAGAAAAGAACCAGCCCTCTTATCACCAGCATAAATAAAACCATATAAATTTAAGTAAGGGAAAGTTTTGTAACTTTTTATATTCAAATCAAACAAAATTCCAGCGCACTGTGCTCTACCGAGATTCAACAAATATAATATATAAATGCAGTGGATAATCCTCTTAGCTGTGTCCTTTATCCATCATTTCGATTAGTCCCGAGTCCCGAGCGTGATCTTAGAGGTGAAATAGAAAATATCAGAAACATCGTATATACAAAATGTAAATTACATACAAACACAGGCAACGTAGTGCAAACATCTGGTGCCGAAATGGACAATCCACCTGCCAAAAATGGAACAACCCCACGATCGTCGTTGGTCATTCGTAATGCATACACATTACAATGTGGGTTTATTCTAGGCAAGAATGAATAGATTTTTGCTCAGCTATGTCACTGCTCAAAACATTTTAATTTTTTTCCCATAGGTTGCCACATATATGCCATTTCCTGTTTCATTTCCATCAATCGCCCCTGCTCAAAACATTTTAATTTTTTTCCCATAGGTTGCCACATATATGCCATTTCCTGTTTCATTTCCATCAATCGCCCCTTACAACCTCCACGGGATGATGTGTGGGTAGTGGATTCTCATACGCCGCCAATACACTGCATAACATACAACTACTGTCGCATGAAAATTTTATTCAGTAATCTCTTCCGTATAACATACTTGTACGAATACGTTTTAGTCGTCTGAGAGTAAATCCGTGCATTTGTTAAAAATATGCGACTCAGGTGCAATAAGTAAGCAACTCCAGACGTAACTCCCGAATAACTCCTCGTAATTGCAATTTTATGCAGCGAATTAGCACAACAGGCGCTGGGGAAAATGAAAATAACAGTGAAATTATTAACGATTTCTTTTGAATAGGAAAACTTATTGTATGAATTAAGATAAGTGTGCTCTTACGCTTTAGCTAGCCGAATGTTTTACAATTATTATAGTTATTGAATTATGATTCTGTTTAGCTGGATAGTAGTGGCGTAATATAATAGAAACATTCACCACATTTTGTTCCATGTGTGTCGTAAGAGGCGACTATAAGAATGCCTGAGAAATTTTATGGCTTTCGGTAGAGGGCGGTGTAACCATACCGCTTAAACCTGATCTAAAATACCCAGACCGGCGACGGGCAGCAACGACAAATATGCGAGATATTATCGTCAATTCTACTGCCAAGCTTGATGATTAATGAAAATTCTCCCCACAACCCATGTCCCGGGAGAGATCATTTAAGCAGCGGACTTTAACGAACTAGTATTGAAGAAGATTCTCCTTTGATATAATAGGGGTAAAAAGCATTTTTTAATATAAAATAAGGGTGAGAAACGAGCACATACGAGTAGTTCACTTGATAGTAAGGGATGCTGTGGTCCATAGACACCTATAACTATCCTCGATTAAGAATCAAAATGCAGATGCATTGCCACTCCTAAGGACTAAGATAGAATGCCTCGTTTCCAGTAAAAAGGGTCTCCGTTTATCTACACTCAACGTACGAAACGCAGAAGCATTCAGTTGCTATTTTACGCTGGTATTCTGTGAGAGCGTGGTTCCTCCCCGGTCGATCTGATCCATCTTCGTACTTCGTGCTACAACTATATATAACATACCTGCAGCAGGGCTTTACCACATCAAAAAAGTGATTTCATATTATGGTAATAAGGTATGAAATTGCCATTTTTTATGAAAGAAGTTAACGTAATTTTTTTTTTCTGTATTGCATGCCGTAAGCGCTAGCGCGCAGGTATGTTCTACTACGGCCTAAAAATTAAGATTCCAACGTTTCGTCGCATGAAATCGTATCTAGCAATCATATTGTACATACAAGTGATATAAAAAGCACATTTTCAGAAAGATAAATGATTGTTGAACTTTTTTTTTTAAATCGATTAATTGCTAATTTTACATAAAAAAGGGGTTTTAGTGGCTTATGGTGTGGATTTATCAAGTCCGCATGGCTTCGTAAACACGACAACTTTTGAAAATATCAATTGTTTAACTCAATCTATTTTTAAAACTCTTCATCTATCATGTGGGAAGCCATTGAATATAAATGGCAGTTTAATTTTGTTTAGTTTAGTTATAATTAATTATTTTCGGCTGCGAAATGTCTATATATTCGGTGTTTTAGAAGCCTTGTGTGTATTTATTTTTTACTAAATAGAGACTGCGTCACTCACTCAGTTAGTTCAGCAGCGGGGACGAGCGATTGGCCAAAGCTGGTTAGAGACGTCTGAACTTCTCCATCATTGAGTTCAGTTCTTCACAGTACACATCTGAAGTAATACTCATCCTGTTTGGTAAGAAGCTGTGTGAATCATACCGGCGCGAACCCTCCATACAGTGACCACCACCTAAACAATGCCCTAAACAAAAACTTACCCTTATGTAAGCTTTCGTTTAGGACATTGCTTAGGTGCTGAAACAGGATCCAACCAACTTGCTTAATGCTTGCGATTGTCAAACGTAATCCATTTTTCATTGCAGGTAACAATGCGGTTCAAAATTCCTTCGTTTGTGTGTCTGTTGAGCAGTGCAAGGCACGTCTCGACGCGTACTTCGCGTTGGCGATCATTGAGTTTATGGGGCACCCATTTGTCAAGCTTTTTTACCTTGCCACTTTGTCGCAAATGGATCAATATTATTTTGATGCTAACTTCGAAAGCTGCTATTAATTCAGACGTAGATTGAGTATTATCAGCTTCTACAATCGCCTTTAATTCGTCATTGTCGACCAAAGTTTTCGGACGATCAAGGGCTTCATTTTTTAGGTCGAAATTTCCAGAACGGATGCGGGCAAACCGATAACAGGTGATGTGTTCGTTTCTAGTATTCGCTCCGTAAAGGTCGTTGATGTTGCGTACCGCTTGTGCTGCGTTGCTGCTACGACGGTACTCATATTCCATAATTACTCGAATTTTTAACGTATCCATGATGACGAAAAATATTCAAATGCGATGAAAACATAACCCTAATCAATAAACAAATGACTAATTTTGAAAAAAGAATTCCATGTTTTTAAAATAAAATTATTTTGCAATTAGAACTCTTAGCCAAACAAAAATAATATGGCATTTCTCAATGATAGACCCCTAATTGTGATGAATCATTGAGAAATGGCCGCTTCTGTCGTCAACTTCACAGCTCGCTCAACAGCCTGAATATGACATGGGAGACGTAAAAACAAAAGTTCACTCTCACCACCAGATTGGCCTATTTGCTGAATTTCTTGGTCACTTAAGTGTTTCAATATCGGCGGTTCAGTAATGATGAGTTGCCAATTTATCATATCAATGTAGGTTGTTGCGCTAAAATTAATATCAGGAATCTTGAATAGCCTTGATGCTGGGGATTGCGATATAATACGTGCTTTTAATATACGCTGGGCTGCCAATTTACGAATGCGCTTTTTATCATCAGTAATCGTTGCAAGTAGTAAATTTTCAGGATGTGTGAAGTAGTTATTGCGTTGAATGACGGGGTCAATCACTTCTTTCAAGGATTCTGGCAGATACCTGCAGGCTAATATAATTTTAAATAGATGTCGAGCTCCATCTTTACATGATTGTTTATTCTTAATCGAGAACCAAGCTGGGGCGTATACTTTTACGACAAATGTAGCCAGAGTAATCAAATTCTCTGATGGTTTCTCTGTTGCTACATACAAACGTAGGATTCAATTAGCACGTGTGAGCCAACGTGCATGAGATTGTTTACCTGTAAACCTGTTTGCTAGATCTTCTGGAAAAGAAATTGATTGTACTGCAGAGACGATCTGTGCAAGTACTTTTGATCTGTGCTCAAATCTGGGGCCATTTCTGAGAGTGATTCTACTTTATTATTTGACTTATGTAATCTCAATCTTCCAAATGGACACATAATAACTTTTGCTGATGACACGGCACTTCTCTTTGATGGTGATTCCTGGACCCAGACATTTAGTAATGCTCAAAAAGGATTAAATATTGTTGTGAATTGGCTAAACAAAAACGTACTTACCTTAAATATTGAAAAAACTAAATATTTAACTTTTTCCATCAGAGCGCAAGATCAGCCGTCACAGGATCACCTCCATCTAAAGGTGCACTCCTGTTTTGCCTGTAACTCTCTCTCTCTTATCTTACCAACTATCGGACTGTCTCAGACTCGATTATGCATTGTACCTGCCCAACTATCGAGAAATCTGAGTACGTTAAATATCTTGGTGTTATAATTGATAACAACTTAACGTTTGAAAAACATATAGCTACACTGGCATCTAGATTGAAAGTTGATTTATGTTTTTAAAACCTTAAAATGCTTCTGATACAAAAGTGATCAAAACTGTTTATTTTGCCTTTGTGCAATCTCTTTTGCTATACGGTATAACATCATGGGTTGGTGCAGCAAAAACTCGTCTTATAGGGTTGGAACGCACCCAAAGATCCATTCTAAAAGTTGGGTTTTCATTGCCATTTTTATTTCCAACTGCTGAACTATACAAACGTTGCAGGGTACTTACTGTTAGGCAAATGTTTATTTTGCAAACTGTTCTAAAGAAACATTCTTCGCTACCATACAATAGCATTTCTTCTCCAATCTCGGGAAGGGGTAGGATAGTTTAAAAATCAAAAATGTAATTCAAATTTTTCTCATAGATTCTTCTGTTATGAAGACTTGAGTAAATTTTTACATTTTAAGTGGTAGGCTTTTAACATTTGTATAACTCGTGTTCTAGTCACGGTTGGATTAGACGCAGTTTGCCAGATATTTTCAACTCTAGGTGCCACAATATCTGCTATTTGTGAAAATGTTGGCTCTTTCGCTGTTTTCAGTTGCAATTTTAGTTGATGTTTGGTCCACTCGTAGTACTTCATCACATCTTCATACGTAGGTAAAGTGTTCTCTTAAATATCTTGTATATCACCAAAAAACGAACACTTGAATGCACCACTAGTTCTCTCCATGCTTCAAACAACTAAGAAATATTGTGAAATAGATAAAAGCGCGACCCATAGATTACTGTATATATACTAGAGATAGATGGGCAACTCAAATTTAATTTTCGTTATTGCGCTGTCTTGGTTAACAGATGGCGCTAAATTAAAGATGCTAAGCTCGCCTTTATTTGCATAACAAATTTTATTTATATACAACCATTAATTACATTGCAGCACTTATGCAGAGTGATGCAATGTAATCTTTGTTTATGTTTCTGCTAATTCTTATTCTATTACAAAATATATAAAACCGGTTATTTTTAAAACGTTTATTGTTTAAAAATTCTTTGTAGTTATTGATTAACATTAGATGTGTAAATTTAACAATATTTACTATATAAATTAACTTCTTTATACAATGTCCCTACTGGTTAGTAAATATCTTATATTACAACGAATAGAATAGAATAATTTTATTCAACATAGATTATTACATAATACTTATGGGTAATTTTATTTACCACTGGTTCGAAAAATACCTGTCCTGGGAAGAACCAGCGGGACTTTAAACATTTCACTTTACAATAATTTTCTTTGTACACTTTAAATAAATTTTAATAGTACCAGCATGGTGGCGATCACCTCATTCCCATGGGTTATTTTCATTGATGTATTATTTGACATTATAATAACACTTTTGTACATTTTCCTTTAATCAAACATTTGAACTTGTTTATTGACAAATTTTGTACATTTTCTGGGATTTTGTTGTAAAAGCGTATGCAGTGGTGGATTGAAAAGTACTCAGCCTAACCAAGAAAATAAACACATACTAAATCAGTTATATTATTTTTCTACATAATCACCATCAAGTTCAACACTTTTGCCACCTCCCTTTAAGCATTTGACCGTTGAAAAAAAATGATTCTTCCTTAGAGTCAAAATAGCCGTCTACAGCTGCTTTGACCTCGTCGTTTGTCGAATCTTTGACCTCCCAAGTGCTTTTTAGGTTGAGGGCAGAAAGAAGTCTGATGGTGCCAGATCAGGTGAATACGGCGGATGCGGTAACAGTTCAAAGCCACAGTTGTGAATTTCAGCCATTGACTGGCACTGACGTGTGAACACGGGCGTTATCTTGATGAAACAGGACTTTTCTTCTGGGCATTCTCCTCGACGTTTTCTTTTATTTCCTCTCGTAAACGACGTAGTAAGGTGCAGTAGTAATCAGAGTTTATAGTCTGACCCTTTCAAGATAATCAATCATAATCACACCTTTCAGGTCCCAGAATACTGGCCATCACCTTATTTGCCGACAAAATCGACTTAGCCTTTTTAGGGGTGAACCAGGTCTTCTCCACTGTTTTGATTGTTGTTTTGTTTCCGGTGTGCAGTAATGAACCCATGTTTCGTCCATAGTAACAAAACGATTCAAAAATCATCTGCATCGGCTTCAAATAACTCAAACAGTCGTGAAATAGTCAATCGCGTCCTTTTGTTCAACTGAAAGCAGTCATGGAACCCACCTCGCAGACACCTTGTGGAAACCGCTCGTTGACAATGATGTTTTGAGTTCGTTCATAAGTGCCTATAATCTCAGGCTATCTCTTTAATTTTAATCTGCGGTCTCCATTATTAAATCAAGTACTTTTTAATATTTTCGTCAGTAGTTGACGTCGAAGGCCTTCAGAGCGGGGTTCATCTTTCCCTCTCTACCACGCTTAAATTCTGCTATCCATTTTTGACGGATGAATATGACAGAGCACAATCGCCCAATGCAGCCATGTCATCATGGATGGCTTTTGATGATAGCCCTTCTTATGGAGTGTAATGACGGCACGCTGCTCGATTGCTCCATTCCTGGAAATTATCCGATGCTTTGTTAATAAATTTATAAAATCACAACTAATTATCGCACACGTTTCGAACTTCACACAATGAACTAGTCTGAACTGAACTAAATAATGTGGGTGAATTTGATTTTTAGAATTGATGGATCTGTGTTGGGCCAGTATTTTTCAATCCACCTCGTACATTGCCCCATAAATGAATTACCAATTCTGTTGAGGTCTAGTAACTGGTATTACAAACTTATGATTTCCTAGTGTTTAAAGTATGAACATCTTTATTCTTATCAAAGCTTTATGTTTTAATGTACATACATCACATTTTATAAAGATATTGTGATGCCAAAGTTAATATGTATATTTATTTAAATTTTTTCGGTTACTCCTTACAATTTAAGTTATTAATCGCCTGTACGGCTCTCTATCATAAAAAACAAATATAACTTCAATGTCAGTCGCATGACCCCAATAGTATTATAGTAATACGAAAAACAGTGGTATCCACAAGACTCAACTCCTTCCTATTTAATATATAATAATTATTCAAATACCAATGTGCTCTACATTGGTATTTCAATCCGCTCAAAGTTTTGCTCCTCTTCCAAAATTTCATGAATTAGTATCAAATAATTGTTTATAGTGGTGCATCTTTAAATTAAAATAAAAGATACATTTTGGAGCAGCATTATTAATCTTTAAAATATGTACTTGATAACGTTATCATATTTTAGTTACATAACATTTTTTAAATATGTGTGTAATAAGTATACTTTTAAAATACAAACAATTTACAAAAGTGACTTTGTTATGCCCACTATATCATTGTTTATATGTGATCTGTATAATATTTCTTTTACAAAATAAGCATTTTATATATTATAACGTACTTACATAATACAACTTTACAAACAATTTGTGAAATTATTATCAATCTTAAAATTGTGGAAAAGAGACTACATAAAGCATCAAAAGAATACCAAGAAAAAAATATTTAATAAAACTTTGATACCTTTGACTATGCACCACATATTCCTGAATATGCAGTTAATTACTTACTAATGGTTTAGTAAGTACAGTATAACATAAATGTTGTGGAAGATCATACAATTTTAAAGACAAATTGTTGGCATTTTCAATATGTAAGCCTTAAAGATATAGATTCTTAAAACTGTCCACTTTGTCCTCAAGATGGACATCCTTAAATAAATACTAATTAAACCAGATATAAACCAATTATATTTAAGTAAATGAAAAACAAAGCTTGAGCATAGCGGAGTGCTTGTGTTTAATGTTTGATGAGATGCTAGTGTTCCCTCACTACATTACAATGCAACTGTCATAGGTTTTAAGACTGGGGATGTTAAGAGTGAAAATATGACGATGAACATGTTTGGTTTAATGATATAGGTGGCTCATAATAAGCTATCAATTTGTTATAGATTTTGCAAAATGCTACTCTGGCAGTAATTAAAAAAATACATATAATAAAGATTTATAACAAACATGATTAAATGGTGTCTATGATCAATTTACAATTAACACCAAAGTAAGCAATAATTAAGTTAATAAGACAAAGGCAGCAATAATGCTTTTGTAATTTAAAATAATAAGCAATTCTCTTTATTTGATCCTAGTTATTGAAAGGGAAATTTTATTTCAAAAATTAAGATTTACACAGCATGACATAGTAGACAGCTAAATGGGAGCATTTATAATTACTCTTAGATATTGATGCGGGAGTAAATGAACTACTGAATGATGGATATGTGGCTGACAGAAACCTATGGTGCTACATGATAAAATACCTAAAATAAAGAGTTAAGCACAAATTTTAACCAACGTGTATCAGGTGTTCTTAGATTTTGTGCAAGTAAGTCTTTACAACTGAAACATATTAATGATTAATGTTAAATAAATACTTGTCTTTAACAACTTTGTTTTGATTTTATTTTCAAAACATTATTAATGCCCTAGAGCACAGATACTGAAGATATTACTGACTTAGTGAAGTTAGTCAATTTGGTTTGATTTTCTTTAATTTCTACAATGTAAGTTTATAAAAGTTTCTAAAACATAATTCAGCACATATATGCCGTGGAAGAAAGTTTTATCTATTACAATGAGTAATCCTCTCACCCCAAGCAAATACATAAACTTTGTAATTTTTCAAGAAAAACACTTATGCGATTTTCAAAAAACTTTACATAATGTATTGAAGATATAACAAAAATAATTAAAAACATTTAACCAATGATTCCCCCAAAATGGGATATTTCAAATCATTAAATTGTTAATAAATATCAAATTTTAATTCTTAACATGACAAACATGAAATAGTATGGACCCTTATCATCAATTTGTTGATCAAAATAATTGTACATAGTTCAGACATGGCCTAAGAGCTGGTGCAATAATATAAATAAAATATTAATAGGCAGACATATTAGAATCAATAATGATAAAATAAAACACAATAATGACAAATTATGTACCTTGATAAATTATTAGAGGGTATTCTAACTATTTGCACTATTAAAAATAATTTAGAAATAATTTAAAAATGTTTTAATAACCTGAAATCAAGGCTAAATTATTATTAAAATACCAAAAATAGAAATGGTTATCTGTAAAGCAAATTTTTTCCATAACATCAAAATTAAGGTATCATAAAATATCTTGCGATTAGTTATCTACTTTTATAAGTCCATAGTGCCGTAATCTTGAATTTGTTTTACACAATTTTTATAGATCTTGTACGTTTTGTTATAGGAACCTCCATTAAAATAATCAAACAATTGATCAAACAGGAGAAGTATATCTGCCGCATCTTCACATTCTTGTGGCAGTAACTTCTTTCTGCAAAGAAATAAAATGTTATGAGTACCGTTAAAGTAATAAAGAAGCAATAAAATATTAAATACAAGATACTACTAATCTTTACTTTGAATTATAATGTTTTGCTAAAATCCCAGCTGTAATTAGTTATAACACTGCTATCATACATAAACCATATGCGTGTAATAACCACATCAAGTGACATAGCTTGTAAAATTAATCTTGTAAAATATATGTATTTCTTTTTACCTTATAAATAAAATCTCAAGGTAATTCTCTCGTATGCAAAAATCAAGAAAAATTCATGAGGAAATAAAATGGGAATTAAATTCCTAAACCTACAGGAAAATTGTCTCTAAGTTTGTTATCTAAAGTTAATAGATAAACTAAAGTATGAAGCATTTGCTATTAGAAAAATATAAATGCATAAAATTCATGGACCATCCTTAAGCTTTATGCATTGTTCTCCACAATCTTAAAACACAGAATAAAGAAGAAGCCTTCTAATCTTCATAAGCCTGATACTACCTTGTTAAAAAAGTACCGACTTATTAAAATTCTTACCCTGATAAACAACTGTTATGTAACATCTCATTTGAGGACTGTCCATAGGTTACATCAAAACTTACCTTGCTGTGGCAGTACTGTGAGGAAGGTATGTATGTAAAGCATGAAAATAGTCATTAAGCCCTTATCACTATCTACAATTAGTATGTCTATTGTCTGAAAATTGGGGTGGGTGCTACCATAAAAGTAAGAAATTTACTTATTGTTCTTCCTATTATGATTTGGGTTCTTTTCTGGTGTTTATAGGATGAAAAAATCTACTAGAATACAATCAAAGCTGAAATACAATTTGGTTTACACAGCTGAATTTCACCAAAACAATCTTTGCTAGTTATACCATTCTATAGAAAAAATATAGTACATATATATTAACAGTTACCTCACAATATCACATGTATGTCACTAAAACTGTATGAAATTCAGTAAATTAGTTGTTAATTTGCAAAATAGCGTATAATATTCCTGCAATAAGTCAGACAGCTAGATAGGTAAAGTATTTTAATAAGAGAATACATTAATTTCTATACATAGCACCAGCATTCATTCTCTTCTCGTCCTAAAAGAATTGAACATTTAGAAAGTCAACAAACTAATACATTCAAAACTTTTGCCATTTTTTGTAATAGAACATTATTGTAAGATTAATATTAGCGTTCGCATTTGAAATAGTATAAAATAAACAAACAATAATATAAATTCACAATGACATTAGTTAGTGTTGCCAGTGGGAGCTGATATAGGTTGGGATACCAGTAAAATCTTATTTTTCCCCCGAGTTACAATTCGTGTGATTCGGTCCGTCAATTCATACTATAATATACAAACACAGAGGAGGCGTCAACTTCATATAATTTTGATCACAACATCATCTTGCAAACCACACTCTTCTTATTACACAATTTCTCTCTGTGTCATTCAGATTCAGCCCTAACATACTCTTAATGACCGCATTTCTATATGCATTTATTCTACTCTCGTGCTTCTTCTGCCACACCCAACTTTCAGTACCATACATTAAAGTAGGGACTAACACAGCATTGTGAATTGCCATACATGCTTTTTGGACACATTCTGACTTTCCACACGAGCGTAGAGCCCCATTTACTCTATTTCCTGCGTTCACTCGTCGTTCTATATCCTTATTCATATCTATCATCCCTGCTAAATCCACATCCCAAATACACAAACTCATCTACTTGCTCGACCAATTCCTTCTATTCTTATTTCACATATCATTACTTTCTTCTCCTTCAAAACAGTAACTTTCGTCTTACTTGCTTTAATTTCCCCTTTCTTTTAATGACCTGTTCATTAATGTAACCATCATTGCAACTCGGCCGCCGACGACGCAAGTATGACTTGATCATCGGCGTACAAAAGGCATTTGACGGTTAACTCACCCATTCTAACCCACATTTTCAACTTTCAATTTTTCCAAACAACTGTCCATAAATAGGTTGAACAGCCACGGGAAGCCACAGCCACGTCCGACACCTTTATGGATGCCAAACCAGTCCGAGTAGGCCCCGTTGATCCTGATACAAGCACTGGAATCCCTATACAGATATATAGAGAATATACCTTCAATGCCTGTATCAACAGCGCTCAACCCAAATGAGTTCAGTGTTTGCCATAACACATCCCTGTCCACTCTGTCATGAACCTTTTCCAAGTCCACAAACGCCCAAATACCTTTTCCATCAGTATCTTTCATAACTTTTCAATTAGTACCTTAGCATACAGTTTCCCACAATGCTAAGAAGGCTGATACCATGGCAGTTTTACAGTCCTGCTGATCCTTTTCCTTATATTGGGATTATCATGGCTTTGCACCAGTCTCCCAGTTCCTGCTAAGTTCCCAACACAAATTAAAGGTGTACAGCAGGTCTGCCACCACTCCCTCTCAGCCCTTGGCATTTCGAGGATACTCTATCATATCCGGCTGCCTTACCTGCTTCCATTAATTCATCTATACTTATCTCTCTATCTCTTTCCTCTTCTTTCGGAATTTCTATTTCATTTAATTCAAACATCTGAATATTGTTTAACAAAGTATATATATATATACCTACTTGCACAAATTGTAGAGCTCCTTATACTCGTTGACTAAAAACTTGAGCTGCATGTTTCACCTTCATTTTAGGAATTTTTAAAATCATTATTTTGTTTATTTTACATTTTCTTTTTTACATTCATCTTTTAATAATTGTACCTGAAAAAATATGACAATCAGGTATGTAAAGAGACCAGATGAAATGATGACAGCATAGACCAGATTGTATTGGAATGTCATGGGTCGACCGGGGAGGGCCTCACTCTCACTTAGATAAGTGAGAAGCTTAATGCTGCTGTATTTTATATAGTAAGTGTAGAAGACCAAATGCTCTTTTACTGGATACAAGGTATTCCATCTTAGTCCTCAGGAGACAATGCATCTGCATTTAGATTTTAATTGAGGATAGATGTAGATGCCTATGGGCTACAGTATTCACTTACCATTAGGTAGGCTGTGTGCTCGCATGTCACCCTTATTCTATTTAAAAAATCTCTGGAAATGAGGTGATCCCTACTATGATGTTTTTATTATAATTTATATAAATAATTGTATATTATTTCTTAAATTTAATAAGTATTAGGTAATAATTTGTATTAAACAAAAATATTCTATTCTATTCCAAGGATACACCAACTAACATGCATAATATTATAAAAAATTTGTCCCCGTGCCACACTGGAACAGATTTCATGAGGGTAGAACCCATACCTTAGAATTGATAATGCTGGTCCATATCACTATTCAGTTGAATTTGTACTTTGCATTATTGAAAGATTAGTATTGTATTGTATGACGGCTCTGGCAGTGGCTTAGCAATGAGTTGCTGCTGGGGCCGCAGGTTCGAATCCCACGGAACAAGTATTTGTATAGCCTGCAAATAATTGTTCTGGGTCTGGATATTTGTCCTTGTGCAATTTATGTTTGTAAACTGCCTCCACGATACAGGAGAAAATCCTAGTGTGGGGGTAACATTTTTTTTTTAAATAAACTCAAAAAAAAAGTTATTATATTTAGCCTATCACATTTGTTAATTATCAAAGTTGAAACAAATGTGATGCTGTTTAAATAAAATTGAAGACAAACTTAGTCCAGAATTCAGACTACTATGGTAAATGCCAGAAAGAATATCTTTCCTGATAGATTATATTAAAACCATCTTGCAGAAGTATATATACAGACCAAGAATAGGTTACAGAGATGTGGGCTGATGGGAAGATAAAATATAAAAGAATATAATATAAATTATCATGCAATAAGTTTAGTACTATCTAGTGTCATAATAACTGGAACAATTACTGGAGAGAACCTGAAACAGGAGATGAGCAACAACCCGCTTGCTAATCGTGGCAGCTATTAAAATAGTACTTATAACCTATAAGACAATCTAGCAGTGGACTTTTAATTATTACAGCCCATGCCTTGAACCTTCGATTTTTAGATTGTGGCTGTTTTCAAGTGAATAAAACCGTAAAATTATGCATACTTTATAAGTAC
Organism: Parnassius orleans; assembly: GCA_029286625.1. NCBI lineage: Eukaryota > Metazoa > Arthropoda > Insecta > Lepidoptera > Papilionidae > Parnassius > Parnassius orleans. The sequence goes on along the minus strand of JAGSMP010000824.1, from coordinate 65,929 downwards.
TTACCAAATTGATCACATTTAAAAACACATTGGTTTCGTTACACTCACAGTTTTGCGCAAATCGAATAAACAAAAACAAATCAGGGCCGCAAAAATATTAATGTATAGAAAACACATAACACATAAAACGTGCGAGAAATCGGAATAATGTTCAATAAATATTAATATCAATTTAAGGTTAACTATCAGCACAAAATAAATAATAGTTGCTACCAGTAACTAACTAACCGCCACTAACTGCGTAGTGCGCATGGATTATTGCGTATGCATAGACTTAATGTATAAGCGTGCCCTCTAGTGAGATTAAAATTAAATCTAGCCTAGTGTCCCGGAATATAGATGGAAGCACAAAAAAAATATCATTTTGTTCTAAAAATAATGTTCTAAGTTGCATGCCCATGGCGCGACCTTTCACATTGAAAAGCAATAGCATACTGGCGGTGAGACAACAAGTGCGCGACAAATTACCTACCGCGCGTGCGCCAAAATTACTTCCCGCGCGCGCCATCATGACCTTGATTTGACGTAAGTTTACGAAAAAACTTGGTTTTTTATTGACTTTTAGTAAAAATTAACTATATTTTTATTTAAAAAATAAAACAAAATGTTACAATTTATTTAATAAAAGCATATTAACATAGCATCAATCCTGGGTCGGAAATCATCTTTTTATAAAATTTCAAAGACCTGGCGGAGGCAGTTACTCTGAATCAATCCAAATAATATTTAGTTTGAGTTAATTTGATTCCTAAAAGCACATTTTGCGCATTAGCTATTAGATTATCATAAGGTGAAAAAAAAATTCGATCCACCCTACTGATCATAATAACTCCTACATAAGTTATTTTTTAAAAAAAACCGGGTTTTAGAGATATTTTTATAAAATAATCGAAAATAACCTAAAAACTAGGTTTTTTTTCGACGCTACCAACGACCTATTTTAAATAGACACATTAAACACGGACGAACATTATGGCTCTAAAAACAGAGTCATACACTTATATTAGTAAGAATTATGAATTATAGCAACATACAGGGTATTTTTGAAACGCTCCAGAAAACAAAGACAGACGACAGTACTAACTATACCTTTAATGATGGATGAAATATAAAATAGATCCTGATGAAAAACAAATCATCTTTTCACAACGTTTTATTAGATTTATTCATGCTCCATATTGTTAGTACAGCTAATGAAACGATAATTTCATAAAAAAAAATCATGAAAATACTGAAAAATAAAACCAGCAGTGGAATTACTGAATTACAATCAGCTGACTAGGGATCAATGTAAGCGCGAACGCCGAATTCGCACGGTCCGCAACTAACCTGAATACCTAATAATTTACAACACTTGTCTAAATACCTAACTTATCTACTTAACCTACTATTTTGCCACTGTGCTTGTCTCCACGTAGCCACTTTAATTCGAATTCACAGGTTAAATAAACCAAATAACTAGTTGGATTATTGAAAAAATACTTAAATAAAAAATGTTAACAAGGTTAGAGTCATACTCTTTTATCCATTGTCTAGGTATGTTTATTATTCTGATGTATTCAGTTATGTACCTATTCAGATCGATCGCGTGTGTGAAAGGGAAGGGTAGAGTGAGCAGTATACCTAATGCATTGCTTCGTACCGATCTAGATAAGAGTTCGGCGTCCGCGAGGATATTGACCCTATTGTCAGCTGATTTTCTTTTTAAAGTTTTTGAATGATTTAAGTTACAACAATAGTAAATTTTTGTGTTTCAATTGATAAAAAAGGAAAAACAAAACACCTCTACGCGAACAATTTATAACGGTCAAGATTTCAAATAAGATCTAACTTCTAAGATATTTAGCTTTTTTTTATAGATAGTTTATTGCATGTATGTATATTCATGAGAAAAAATATTATTTCTAAATGTTATATCTATATGATTGTATAAAAAAAATTTTTAAGGAAGACGCTATAATATTTTTACAAAAAAATTTTGAAAATGAGGTTAAAAAACGCGCGTCTAAACTGTTTATGGTTGAACTTTTAGCAAATTTTTGCAAGTAAAAAAGTAGAATTATTATAATGATAACATGCATAATTTCGGTTCATTCTAGGAAGATCATGTTATATAGATTATGAGAAAATAAAAATAAAATAAAAACCTACACTTTTTCATTCATAAAATAAAATTTATTGGCAATAAATACACTTTTTCATGGTCCCTTAGAAACAAAGAGCTATACAAAACTAAATAAACATCTAAATGTCATTGTTATTGTTTCTATTCCTCTATAATCTTATCGGATTTCAAGAACTGTAACTCAAACTTCTTAAACGCAAACAAACAAAAGTGACAAAAAAAAAGGTTGACTCAAGTGCCGCGTGCCGTGATTATTTCAAGTGGACCCGGTACATAGGCCCATTTTTTGTTTTAGGGAGCGCGGTACGTGAAAAGTTAAGTTTCACTGGTGGTTTTATGATTAAGTATTTTCATGATTTTTTTAATGAAATATCGTTTCATTTAACTTTACTAACATGATGGAGCGTGAATAAAGTTAATAAAACGTTGTGAAAAGATAATTTTTTTTCCTCGGCATCGAATTTCTTTGTGACCCATCATCATAGGTATCCTTAGTACTATCATCTGTTTTCGTTTTCGGGAGCGTTTCACAAACACCCGGTATAGCCGCGTAACAGTATGCATGACTGAAACTCGGAGATTTGCACGACCTCTATATATTTAGCCAATTTTGTGAGCGCGTAACGTATCTAATGGTAATATATCATTGGACGCCTCTGTGATCACACAACACACTAATACCAATAAAACAATATCATAAGGGTGACCAGTCAGACCGAAAAAACGCTCGTCGAGTCTAGAGAGCGTCTTGAACAATAACCCTTTAATAATCTTTAGATATGTACTATTCATGACAGACACTATTGCTCATGGTCATGTTGTTGTCGTGAATCGATTAGGTAAGTGATAGAAAAAATAAAACAAACAAGTCCATTTATAATAATACGTTTTAGGTTTTTTAATAGCGATTAAAAGTCAAAAATATTTATTTAAAATACATTTATTTAAATCATTCATCATACTGAAAAAAATCATCTAAAGCCGTTGCCGGCGCAGTTACGTCATTATACCGTCCCTAGCATACCATACTATCGTCATTATATGAGCACAGCAGCCCACTGTTCGCTTACCGACGAAGCAGCTGCAGCTATTGCTGCAGCTGCCTCGCATGTTACCTACTATGGTTTCTAATGTGTTGGCCGCAGCATCATTTCTGCTAATCAATAAATACGTGTGATAAGTACCACTGTTGACATGTCTAGATTTAATCCTACCTCTTAAGAGGTGACTATTAAGCCGTAAAATCAAAGGTACATCATCGTCGATAGTATTATTCACCTCAACTGAATAAACACCAGTCCGACGGATGTGTTCCCCATAATAAGATCTAGCCTAAATATTCAGATCCCCACTTGATCCAGCATCTGGCGAAATAGCGTCTAACAAACCAGGGTGATTGGAGTTGTGCTGATCACAACGTTGCACTTCTCTTGTAGCTGATCCCCATCAAGCAGCACTTACCCTTTCAAATCTTGAGATCTAAAAAAATAACATGATTAAACATGTAATACAAAACATTTCACAATGGGTTATAAACTCGATAAAAGTATGTACTGTAATGTGATGTAACTGTTAGGAATACATGATAATGATCGGGCAGTAATTGTGCCAAAATAGATAATATTATCTAATACCTACAACATTACTTACTTGTGAAACCTTCACTTATCGGGACTCAATATTATAAACACATCAAATAATAATATTATCACTATCAACTATAGAAGATCGGAGAAAAGTAGAACATTTTTTTTTACATTGCAACATATATAAAAATATTTACCTGATGCAACGGAGCATGTCTAACTAAAATGTTTCTCTCTTGTCGATCTTGTCTTACAGAATATGTTCTAGTTGCACGTAGAATAGAATTGTCACAAGAAAAATTTAATTTTCTATGACCAAAAGCAGGCAATCATTCACTGATTGTGTTTGCTCGATCTTGAAGCAGTGTCAAATATTCTGTACAAAGCACACATTCTGAAAACAACTGCAATAAAAACAATGAATGAAAAAGCGTTTTCTGCCCTTTGTGGCGTTATCAATCTTCTGTAACATATTCACAGAAGTTACACCTATATGTAATCAAGAGTAAAGCCTTTTTTGGCCGCAAACAGGTTTGTTTTTATTTTGTTATTTCCTGTGCGAGTCTAAAATGAATATTTCTTTCATTTTATAAAAATGTTTAGTACGGTAGTGGAGATCTGACATTCTTAGGTATATATTTGTAGGCACACTTCCTGTATCTTGTATTATCTCTGTGTATTAATTAAATTTAGTTTTCAATCCAATTATTTATATCTATTATTTCTAATTTAATTATAATTATTGCTTAAAGACTTTTGTTTTGAACTGTGCGACCTTATGTACTAGCAGCCGTATTACATATTGTTTAGCTTATGTATACAATTGTCCGGCCGCTCACTCAGCAGCGCCCGCGCTAGCAGTTGGTTCAGAGTTCCCACAGCGAATGCATGTCCGATTTTGTTAACCCTCCTCCGCCTCCGCCTTACGAATAAGATCTGCTTACCTGAGTAGGATTTATCCACGACTGTAACAAGTTAATCATTGGAGTAGACGCTTGTTATAATTAGTGTGTAGGTAGGCTTCTGGGTATCAAAAATGAACAATTGATCCACGACTTTTTCTGCCACCAGGGCGGCGCCACTAGAAAGTGAGGTATAATATTTGACAGATTTCATAGCGGGGAAGTTAATTTGTTCGGAAAATGTAAAAGTTATTGTTTCTTTCTGTACTATTAGGTATATATTATATTAATAACATTAAAAATAAATAAACCAAACCACAGATATTCATAAAAGTAGAAAAATTTAAAAAAAAGTTAAAAATGTGCAAAAAATTAAACAGCAAACCACTGAAGCATTGTTTTGTGTATTAATGTAATACTCTAGAAACTGATAAACTTTTAATAAAAAACAACTTCTCAATTAAATTACATTGTGTAACAAAAACTACCTCAGAGTCAACTAGCGATATCTGGTGAGCGGAAAATTATTAGCCCTCATTGGTCGACCCCATGATTCGACATATTTGCACAATTAAATACACAGAAAAAAAAGTTCACAAAATACAACAAGTTCTACTTTTCAACATACAATTCAATAATTAACTAATCGAAAACTCAGACGGTCGTATTTGCTAGCGCAAACGTAAAGATAGTGTTATGTTATTAGTTAGTGCGCCAGTACAAATGTCAGACTCAGATAACTATAAGCTATAAACTAGGCATGTCGATATGAAATCGATTAATCAAAAAATCGATTATTTAGGGTACAAAAATTGATTTTCAGATCGATTTGGGACACTACAACGATTCGATGAATCGATCCAAAAACCTCGCGAATCGTAGTGATTCAAGAACTAGCTATGAAGTACCTAAACTTACTGCATTAACTTAGTTTTAACTTACTGCATTAACTTAGTATTATTATCCGGAGTACTAAAAAGCTAAAGGTACTCCGGATTAACTCTGACATCGAGACGTCAATCACCTCAGTCCCCCGTAACCATGGGTGCTGTAAAGCACCCGAAACGTCGGCATTTAATAAAAATAAGTTAATTAAACGTGATATAATCCGTAAAATTAGTTTTATTCAATATACAGCATTATTTTCACTTGATACTAAGATAAATGAAGACATAACTTAAAGGACAAGCATCCAAGCCAAAAATCTAAATTAAAATAATATTTATTAAAAATATATTGCGAGTAAATAGTAACGAAATAAACATTACCTATTGTGTTCGTGTAGCATTCATTTCAATTTGATAAATAGTGAGTAATTACTCCGTTGGGGAAGTACAGGCATGATGTTATGTTTATTAATTTAATGATATTTCTATGCAATTAGTTGTATATAGTAAATTATCATCAATAATGTTCTGTGTCTATATTAGGCATGTTGGAAAATGTCGTGATTAATCGAAAATCGAACTTTTAATACTCGATTTAATCGAAAATCGATTCTTCATATGTTTGAATCGAATCAGAGATCGATTACTTTTTAAGTGAATCGACATACCTACTATAAACGTCATTTATAGCGAGTAAAACCATAGACATATAACATGGACTGAGCCTTCCCTAGCCAAATGTCAAATAAAATTGACTATACCCAATAACCATACTTTTAAACTTAAAAGTAAATTCCCTATTCAAAAATCAAATCCCCGACGCGTAATGTAAAAAATTATGAAACTAATTACTATAAAATTTTGGTTTTAATGCGCGAGACTTTTTGGTACCACTTTTGGTCATTCTCCTTTGTTATTGTTTTAATTTTAATTTTCTTTTTTAAATGCACATACTTTATTCATTTCAGTTTTATATAACTTGGCTTCGTTGTTATAGTTTTTTTATTTTTATTTTCAAATATTTTTATGTTTAAAGCAATAAGCAGTTCTATTTTTGCTGTTTTGTGTATATGTTAATACAATCTGTCTGATAAGGTGTATAAAATAACGCTTTATGAACTTTGGTCTCAGGTTTCAAAACATTTTTATTTAGTTTTTCATTCCATTACAGCCTATAAAAGTCCACTGCTAAACATAGGCATCCCCCATAGGCTTTGTCATAGAGAGGATTTTGCCATATTTGCCGCGCTTGGCGGGCGTATTGGCAGCCGCAGTATTATATAATTTTGAGTTATTATCTGGAAGACACTGCTGCCCATCTCCCGTTTTAGTTACCCACTGTCGTCTCTTACGACATCCAAGGGACGATATGGGTAGTGGATATTCTTACACCGTCACTACACGGTTATTCGTAAATTATATTGTAATTTAAATCTTTGGGTATGAGTCGCTCGCATCCGTAGGCTTTGACCACCTAACCCTAGGCCCACTCTACACGTGTCCCCCGGGTGGTGCTAAACGAGCGACAAAGCCGAAAGTATAGACTCGGCTCCTCGCCGTATGGTAGTGGCGTAAAAGTTACCAACCCTTAGTTCGCATCATGAGCCAGCAATTAAAAGAAATGGCCCCGATTTCCCGGTGCCCCTTTAATGGGGCAGGGGAGCGAAGAATCTCCGGGAGGAAATCCGGCGACGAGGTTCGCCATCTGTCACGTTCTGTCTCCCGGAGGGGCGAAAAGTGGATTGTGGAGACCCGTCTGGCTACGCTGAACGTATGTGGAGCAATGAATGATAAGATGGATGACGTATGCGAAATGATGAATGATAGAGGAATAGACACATGTATACATGGGAAAGAGGTGATGATAGAAGCATGATAGATTTCATAATTGTGGATGAAAGAATGAGGAGCGCAGTGGTAGATACAAGGGTTTGCCGGGGTTCCAACGTAGGGACGGATCATTACTTGGTTTTATGCCGAATTAATGGTCTATTCAGGCGTTGGCATCGGACATCTGTGTCTACACTGCGTTGGCGTATAAGAATAGAGAGGTTACAAGATGAAGGTGTGAAGAAGTTCAAATGTAGACTGAGAGGAAATATAAGTGGTATGGATGAATTATATGAATGATTTAGGCTTGGAGACTGTGTGGTATAATGTCAAGAAAGGTTTGGTGGATGCAGCCACCGAAGTATGAGGTGTAACTAAGAGAACGAATGAAAGGAAAAATAATATGTTGTGGTAAGATGATGAGGTACAGATGGAAGTTGAAGCAAAGAAGAGAGCATGGCTAGATTTACTAGCAACCAAAGCTGGTAATTCTAGGGGTATGATTGATGAGATTGAAAGAAAAAAGGCAGACTTTAGACGTATAAATAAGAGAGTAAAAGAAGTTGTTGAAAGGAAAAAGCAAGAAAGAACGGATAAGAATGATAGAAAGATATCTGATATCTTCCAGGCAAATATTAAAATGTTCTGGAAACTCGTAAGAACTGCCAGGGGAAATTCAATACAGCCTGGAATGAATGCTATACGAGACGAGAATGGTTGTATGCTAAATTATGAAGTCTCTAATTTAAAGAGATGGAAGGAATACTTTAAAAGCGTGTTTATGAGTGAAGAGTCGTTTGAATTAATTGAAATAGAAATTCCGAAAGAAGTGGAGAGAGATAGGGAGATAAGTGTAGATGAAATAATAAAGCAATGAAAAGCATGAAGCAGGTAAGGCAGCCGGATATGATGAGTATCACTCGAAATGCTAAGGGCTGGAGAGTGAGTGGCAGGCCTGCTGTACATCTTGTTTAATTTATGTTGGGAACTGAAGCGGTACCGGAGACTGGTGCAAAGCCGTTATAGTCCCAATATATAAGGAAAAGGTCACAACAGGACTGTAAAACTTCCGTGGCATTAGCTTGCTTAGCATTGTGGGTAAACTGTATGCTAAGGTGTTAATTGAAAGAGTTATGGAAGAAACTGATGGAAAAATTTGGGATGTAAGCCTGGATTTAGAAAGGGGATGGGGTGTACGGACTAAGTCTTTTCCATGCGCATGATTGCGGAGATTTTTGGCCAAAACCAGAAAGTTTTTGTGCGTTCATGGACTTGAAAAAGCTTATGACAGAGTGGACAGGGTGTGTTATGGCAAACACTGAACTCATTTGGGTTGAGCGCTGGTTTGATACAGGCATTAAGGTCTCTTTATTAGGACTCTGGTGCTTGTGTCCAATCAACAAGGGTCTACTCGGACTGGTTTGGCATCCAAAAGGTGTCAGACAGGCTGTGTAGCTTCTCGTGGCTGTTTAACCTATTTATGGACAGTTGTTTTAAACTTTGAAAGTTGAAGAATGTGGGTTGAGAATGGGTGAGTTAACCGTCAAATGCCTTTTTACGCCGATGATCAAGTCATATTTGCATCGTCGGCAGCCAAGTTGCAGATGATGGTTACTTCAATGAACTGGTCATTAAAACAAAGGGTATGAAAGTGAACGCAAATAAGACGAAAGTGATGGTTTTGAAAGAAAGAAAAGGTTATGTGAAATAAGAATAGAAGGGAGTTGATTGAGCAAGTGGATGAGTTTGTATATTTACAATGTTTCTTTGCTTGAGGGATGGTAGATATGATAAGGATATAGAACGACGAGGTGAACGCAGGAAATAGAGTGAATGGGGCTCTACACGCTATTGTGAAGTCAGAATGTGTCAAAAAGGCACGTTGGGCAATAATAATGCTGTGTTAGTACCTACTTTAATGTATGGTAGTGAAAGTTGGGTCTGGCAGAAGAAACATGAGAGTAGAATAAATGCTGTAGAAATGCGGTCATTAAGGGTATGCTAGGGCTGAATCTGAATGACAGGGTGAAAATAGTGTGATAAGAGAAAAGTGTAGTTTGCAAGATGACGTTTTGACCAGGATTAAGAAAGGAATGCTTCGGTGGTTTGGTCATGTAGAAAGAATGAACGAGGAAAAGTGAAAAGCAAATTTATGTTGCAGAAGTGAACGGAAGAGTCGGAAGGGACGCGCCTAGACGAAGGTTTATCGACCAAATTGGCGATATATTGAAAATGGGCCAGATGGGTACCCTTAACCGACGATGTATGCGGATATATGGATGTAAAGGAGGCGAGAAGTGTGTCAGGATCGTGCCAAATGGAAGTCCGTAGTCTCTGCCTACCCTCTGGGTGACAGGCGTGAGTGTTTATGTATTTATGTATTATTAAATCTTTGAGAAGAAATATTTTTGTATTCAAAAGTATAACATAATAAAGGTTCATTTTCCGAGAGAGTAAGGCGGCCATCTTAGCCTATTCATATTTAATGTAAACAACTTCCCTTCTTATTGGATCTCAAAGGGTCGTTCGTTATTGAAACTAGCTGGTCTTCAGATAACCTTCCTTCCCTGTGTGTCTCTCAGACCGATAAATTATTCTTCGTGCTTTAATTTTTTATCTTTCGATGTTCAAGTTAATCCGATACTTTTTGAAACTGAATCTTTCAAGATTCGATGATAGTGCTATACCATGTACCACAAGTTTCTTTTTACATGCATACAACATGTAAAAAAACTTTTCCCGTTAAGTGTGTTATTATTATTAATTTTTTATCATATAGAAATAACTTTGTTTCATAAAACTCGACCATAAAAATTAAATTGAAATAAATTTTATTTGCTAATTGTTTGTGGTTTTATACCTCTAACTGACACGGGCATCGATATTTGTACCAGCTTTTGCAGAGGCACATAGGAACCACAGGGTTTTTTTTTACATGTTGTATAAATGATTCACAATGCCTAAATATTATATATCTAAAAAAATGTCATGGCAAACGATGACGACGAAAATGGTGGTATTACCATCTCGTTTAGGACAGACGTTAATACCCACACTGGTGGGAAGCTTAGCGTCAAGGTGCGAGACGTCTGCTACAGCGGTTGCCAATCGGAATGCAAGCATGACGATGAAGGCATATGCTCTAACGGGACAAGCCCATATCCAGCATTGGTTTACGAGCTGATGATGAAGAAGAAGACCAAGTCTTCTAGATCTGTTACAGTTCTTAGCGATTTATGTTTCATTTCTTTGATGTTACTTTTAGGAAAGATAGTCTCGTGTTTTGTCCTTTTCTTAAATTGGCCATAAAATTCTACCTGTATTTTGGAGGATGGTTTGTGTTCTAAATTATTAAAATATATTTTTAATTTAAGTGAAGTTAATATTCATTTAACGATTAAGGCATATGCTCTAACGGGAAACGCCGATATTCAGCATTAGTTAACGTAATGATGAGATAAAGAAAATCAATTCATCTAGATATTTCATACAGTTTTAGCGATTTATATGTTTCATTTTTTTTGAGATTGTTGTTACTTTTAGGAAAAATTGTCTCGTGTTTTGTCCTTCTCTTCAATTGCTCATAAACTTTCTACTTGTATATTTAAAGGATAGTTTGTATTAGAAATAAATATTAAAATAAGTATATAACAAGTTTGTTTAAAATGAATATTCACATAAATCACTTGTATTATTGAAAGATAATTTTTATTTGAAAAATATAGTTTCAAATCCATATTTAAATAAATTATAGTCAAAATATTATGTAAATTTAATGCACAAAAATCTTTTTAGTGACCTGAATGAGATTTATGGATGTAAATAAGACTTGTAAAAGCTAATAACATATTATTTAACTCAATTTACTGTTATTGATATTATTTGTGAAATAATTTCAAAATATAGCAATTTAATGGATACAATGAAAATAAAATCTGCTTTTATATATAATAAATAAAATAAAATACTTAAAACATATCCTATGCAATTAAATAAATGCAAAAACCATTAATCCCCGTGTAGTGGCGGGTAATATCTTCCCGTGGGTGTCGTGAAGGCGACGAGAAACTGAGGCAGAGGATGAGGATGAGAGGCAGCAGCATCTTTCTGATAACAGTAAAAAAATAATTAAAAAAAACTGCGGGTATCCTTACTCTTCCTTATATTCTACTATCCTTCCCGAACAACCATATCTTGCCATGAGTGCCACTAGACAGCAATACATCATCATGAGCTCACTGGACAAATGCAAAGACTTTGCAACAGAATCCAAAGTCTGCAAGGATCTTCTCATCTACAACATCAACACAAGACCCATATGCGAAGTTGTCATTTTAACAACGACGAGTCAACAAGTTCCTGAAGTTTGTGATGTAACTACGTTTTCTGCACACATCAACACTTTCCAAGCTCTTAGAAACAACAACTGTATCTACATACTCCAACGCAAGACTCCGTATGCTTTAGAATGCGAAATCAAAACAACTCACGGCGAAATCTCTGGAGCAGGTATCATCACTCTAGAACAAGGATGTTAAATGTACACCGCGTTTGTTACACTCCTAGCTGAGGACACAAAATCGATCAACATCAGCCATCCTTTTATTTATGTGGATATTGAACACATTTGCGTCCCAGATGAAATAAAACTGCAACAACCAGTACTTGCACCAATCCAGCTCAACAACATTCAACTCGACTCTCTTAACTCGGTTAAAGAACAAATAAACTCACACAAAATCGCTTGCAGATAATAAACATTCTTAGAAAAACATGTAAATTTTCCATATTAAGTACGATTACTGACATCATTATGCTAACATATTTTTGTTATAAATGTCATAAACGCTTGCCATGGATTAAATACCTATAAATCCATGGTAACTGTATACAAATTTTAATAATTGCTTTGACCGTTCTCGTCGCCGAAAACACGTCGAGATTCCCATATCATCACTAAACACCACTGTTACAACATACTGTATATCAGAAGACGAAGACGACTGCTGACTACACTCAAAAATCTAGCAAAACCGCTCAATCTATGTTCTAGGGTGTTATGTCATAGATACTATTTACTTTATATTATAAGTCCTGTATACTTTATATTGTTTATTTACTAAACTACTTTCTTAGAAGCCAAACTAATGTTATGTCATAGGATACTGTTTACTTTATATTATAAGATCTGTATACTTTATAAATCATATTGTTTACCCTTAGAAGCCACACTAATTCGATTGTAATATTATATGCTAATATTTATAGTTTACCATAAGTTAACCATAACACCAAGAACAATGTTGTTCCTTATGTTTACCCACCTCCTAGCTTCCTACTACTATTTAAACCAAATCTTTCGATCACAACATAATTCCATTTCCAGTTCTCTGTATCAACTACTATATTTTAAGTTAATTTAAAATTATTAAATAAATTTATTTTAAAGAGTTTTGTCTCTGCCACATAACTGTGTATTAATTAAATTTAGTTCTCAATCCAATTATTTATATCTATTATTTCTAATTTTAGTATAATTATTGCATAAAGACTTTTTGAACTGTGCGCTTATGTACTAGCAGCCGTATTATATATTGCTTAGCTGTACACAATCGTCCGGCCGCTCACTCGGCAGCGCCCGCGCTATCAGTCAGTTCAGAGTTCCCAAGGAATGCATGTCCGATTTCCTCCCAGCCTCCTCCTTCCGAAGATCTGCTTACCTGAGTGGAGTTCCCGACTGTAATAAGTTAATCATTGGGTAAACGCTTGTTCTAATTAGTGTGGAGGTAGGCTGGGCATCAAAATGAACAGTTGATACATCGTTGGTTTTGGGTGACTGACGGTATCAATGAGGGCATCCACGACTTTTCTGCCACCAGGGCGGTGCCACTAGAAAGTGAGGTATAATATTTGACAGATTTCATAGCGGGAAGTTAATTTGTTCGGAAAATGTAAAAGTTATTGTTTCTTTCTGTACTATTAGGTATATTTTATATTAATAACATTAAAATAAATAAACCAAACCGATATTCATAAAAGTGAAAAATTAAAAAAAAATTAAAAATGTGCAAAATTAAAGAGCAAACCACTGGCGCATTGTTTTGTGTATTAATATAAAACTCTAGAAACTGATAAACATTTATTAACAACCTTCTCAATTAAATTACATTGTGTAACAAAAACTTTACTCAGTGTCAACTAGCGACATCTGGTGAGAAAATTATTAGCCCCCATTGGTCGACTCGACATATTTGCACAATTAAATACACAGAAAAAAGTTCCCAAAATACAAACAAGTCCTACTTTTTAACATACAATTCAATAATTAACTAATCGAAAACTCAGACGGTCGTATTTGCTAGCGCAAACGTAAAGATAGTGTTATGTTATTAGTTAGTGCGTCAGTACAAATGTCAGACTCGAATAACTATAAGCTATAAACTAGGCATGTCCATATTAAATCGATTAATCGAAAAATCGATTATTTAGGGTACTAAAATTGATTTTCAGATCGATGTAGGACACCATCGATTCAATGAATTGATCAACAACCTCGCGAATCGTAGTGATTCAAGAACTAGCTATAAAGTACCTAAACTTACTGCATATTAGTTTTTTATTTTCTTTCTGAAGTTGGACGCAAAAACAACCTGTCGTTTTTGACGGATAATTTGAACACATAAAATAAATATTTATGAACGCATGGGTCGGCTCGACCGGGGAAGGACAACGCTCTCACAGAATACCAGCGTGAAATAGCAGCTTAAAGCTGCTGTGTTTCATATGGTGAATGAACCGGAGACCCTTTTTTCTGGAAACGAGGCATTCAATCTTAGTCCTCACAGGTGACAACGCATCTGCATTTTGATTCGTAATCGAGGATAGATGTCTATGGGCCACAGCAACCACATACCATCAGGTGGTCTGTATGCTAGTTTGTCACCCTTATCCTATAAAAAAGACGTCGTTACCGTTACTTAATAATAAAAAGTTGTCATTCTTATTTCTTATCTAACCCAGATTCCAGCGTCTAACCTTATCTATGCAATTTATTTTATCTATCAAAAGAGTTTTGGCGAGAACTTGACCGGCTGATTGCTGTTCTGTATTGTTTAAATAATAGCTTGAAGTGGATTTTGTTATGTTAAAGTGGTTCGAATTTGCATATTAAATGTCTGCGCATGTGAACTACTAGCGATAACGGTGCAACAAGTGCTTCGATGGTGATGTAAATCTCAAAATAAGGCGTCTGTCTGCTTAGGCACCTTGAGATACTATTGCCAACTGTCTTCTGGCTCAAGTTATCGTCAAAATCTCCTAAAACTACGCGATGTGGCATCAACATGTTGTGAAGCAGTATACTATAAAATTATATTCACTTGATACTAAGATAAATGAAGACACGCAAAAGGACAAGCATCCAAGCCAAAACCTAAATTAAAATAATATTTATTAAAAATATATTGCGAGTATAATTAAAATATGGTAGAATAGTAACAAATAAACATTACCTACTGTGTTCGTGTAGCATTCATTTCAATTTGATAAATAGTGAGTGATTAGATTGATACCGATTCATCGAGAAGTTTATGTTGCAGTTTACACTATTGAAATTCCCAGTAGTAGCACGGAGTCTGGATTGGTGCCCGGTGTATGGCAAAAGGCTCAACCCCTATTACATGGGACGTATAACATAACTGAGGACTAGTGGGAGTACTACACACCTCTGCCTACTCCTTTGGGGAAGTACAGAAGGCATTAGCTTGCTTAGCATTGTGGGTAAACTGTATGCTAAGGTGTTAATTGAAAGAGTTATGGAAGAAACTGATGGAAAAATTTGGGATGTGCAAGCTGGATTTAGAAAGGGGATGGGGTGTACGGACTAAGTCTTTTCCATGCGCATGATTGCGGAGAAGTTTTTGGCCAAAAACCAGAAAGTTTTTTGTGCGTTCATGGACTTGAAAGGCTTGCTGACAGAGTGGACAGGAATGTGTTGGCAAACACTGAACTCATTTGGGTTGAGCGCTGGTTTGATACAGGCATTAAGGTCTCTTTATTAGGACTCTAGTGCTTGTGTCAGAATCAACGGGGTCTACTCGGACTGGTTTGGCATCCAAAAAGGTGTCAGACAGAGCTGTGTAGCTTCTCCGTGGCTGTTTAACCTATTTATGGACAGTTGTTTGCAAACTTTGAAAGTTGAAGAATGTGGGTTGAGAATGGGTGAGTTAATCGTCAAATGCCTTTTGTACGCCGATGATCAAGTCATATTTGCATCGTCGGCGGCCAAGTTGCAAATGATGGTTACTTCAATGAACTGGTCATTAAAACAAAGGGTATGAAAGTGACATAAGTAAGAAGAAAGTGATAGTTTTGAAGGAAAGAAAGTAAAACGTTATGTGAAATAAGAATAGAAGGGAGTTGATTGAGCAAGTGGATAGTTTGTATATTACAATGTTTCTTTATAGCAGGGATGGTAGATATGATAAGGATATAGAACGACAGTGAACGCAGGAAATAAGTGAATGGGGCTCTACACGCTATTGTGAAGTCAGAATGTGTCAAAAAGGCACGTTGGGCAATTCATAATGCTGTGTTAGTACCTACTTTAATGTATGGTAGTGAAAGTTGGGTCTGGCAGAAGAAACATGAGAGTAGAATAAATGCTGTGAAATGCGGTCATTAAGGAGGTATGCTGGGGCTGAATCTGAATGACAGGGTGAGAAATAGTGTGATAAAGAAAAGTGGTTTTAAGATGACGTTTTGACCAGGATTAAGAAAAGAATGCTTCAGTGGTTTGGTCATGTAGAAAGAATGAACGAGGAAAAGTGAAAAAGCAAATTTATGTTGCAGAAGTGAACGGAAGAGTCGGAAGGACGCCCTGACGAAGAGTTTATCGACCAAATTGGCGATATATTGAAAATGGGCCAGATTAGGTACCCTTAACCGACGAGCGTGTATGCAGATATATGGATGTAAAGGCGAGAGTGTGTCAGGATCGTGCCAAATGGAAGTCAGTCTCTGCCTACCCTCTGGGTGACAGGCGTGAGTGTTTGTATTTATGTATTATTAAATCTTTGAGAAGAAATATTTTTGTATTTCAAAAGTATAACATAATAAAAGGTTCATTTTCCGAGAGAGTAAGGCGGCCGGCATCTTAGCCTATTCATATTTAATGTAAACAACTTCCCCTTCTTATTGGATCTCAAAGGGTCGTTCGTTATTGAAACTAGCTGGTCTTCAGATAACCTTCCTTCCCTGTGTGTCTCTCAGACCGATAAATTATTCTTCGTGCTTTAATTTTTTATCTTTCGATGTTCAAGTTAATCCGATACTTTTTGAAACTGAATCTTTCAAGATTCGATGATAGTTAACTACCATGTACCACAAGTTTCTTTTTACATGCATACAATGTAAAAAACTTGTGGTTCCCATTAAGTGTGTTATTATTAATTTTTATCATATAGAAATAACTTTGTTTCATAAAACTCGACCATAAAAAATTAAATTGAAATAAATTTTGTTTGCTAATTGTTTGTGGTTTTATACCTCTAACTGACACGGGCATCGATATTTGTACCAGCTTTGCAGAGGCACATAGGAACCACAGGGTTTTTTTACATGTTGTATAAATGATTCACAATGCCTAAATATTATATATCTAAAAAATGTCATGGCAAACGTGACGAAGAATGATACCATCTCGTTTAGGACAGACGTTAATACCCACACTAGTGGTGGGAAGCAGCGTCAAGGTGCGAGACGTCTGCTACAGCGGTTGCCAATCGGAATGCAAGCATGACGATGAAGGCATATGCTCCCTAACGGACAAGCCCATATCCAGCATTGGTTTACGAGCTGATGATGAAGAAGAAGACCAAGTCTTCTAGATCTGTTACACACAGTTCTTAGCGATTTATGTTTCATTTCTTTGATGTTACTTTTAGGAAAGATAGTCTCGTGTTTTGTCCTTTTCTTAAATTGGCCATAAAAATTCTACCTGTATTTTGGAGGATGGTTTGTGTTCTAAGAATTATTAAAATATATTTTAATTTAAGTAAAGTTAATATTCATTTAACGATTAAGCATATGCTCTAACGGGAAACGCCGATATTCAGCATTAGTTAACGTAATGATGAGATAAAGAAGGAGAAAATCAATTCATCTAGATATTTCATACAGTTTTTAGCGATTTATATGTTTCATTTTTTTTGAGATTGTTGTTACTTTTAGGAAAATGTCTCGTGTTTTGTCCTTCTCTTCAATTGCTCATAAACTTTCTACTTGTATATTTAAAGGATAGTTTGTATTAAAATAAATATTAAAATAAGTATATAACAAGTTTGTTTAAAATGAATATTCACATAAATCACTTGTATTATTGAAAGATAATTTTTATTTGAAAAATATAGTTTCAAATCCATATTTAAATAAATTATAGTCAAAATATTATGTAAATTTAATGCACAAAAATCTTTTTAGTGACCTGAATGAGATTTATGGATGTAAATAAGACTTGTAAAAGCTAATAACATATTATTTAACTCAATTTACTGTTATTGATATTATTTGTGAAATAATTTCAAAATATAGCAATTTAATGGATACAATGAAAATAAAATCTGCTTTTATATATAATAAATAAAATAAAATACTTAAAACATATCCTATGCAATTAAATAAATGCAAAAACCATTAATCCCCGTGTAGTGGCGGGTAATATCTTCCCGTGGGTGTCGTAAGAGGCGACAGAGGGAAACTGAGGCAGAGGATGAGGATGAGAGGCAGCAGCATCTTTCTGATAACAGTAAAAAAATAATTAAAAAAAACTGCGGGTATCCTTACTCTTCCTTATATTCTACTATCCTTCCCGAACAACCATATCTTGCCATGAGTGCCACTAGACAGCAATACATCATCATGAGCTCACTGGACAAATGCAAAGACTTTGCAACAGAATCCAAAGTCTGCAAGGATCTTCTCATCTACAACATCAACACAAGACCCATATGCGAGTTGTCATTTAACAACGACAGTCAACAAGTTCCTGAAGTTTGTGATGTAACTACGTTTTCTGCACATCAACACTTTCCAAGCTCTTAGAAACAACAACTGTCTACATACTCCAACGCAAGACTCCATGTGCTTTAGAATGCAATCAAAACAACTCACGGCGAAATCTCTGGGCAGGTATCATCACTCTAGAACAAGGATGTTAAATGTACACCGCGTTTGTTACACTCCTAGCTGAGGACACAAAATCGATCAACATCAGCCATCCTTTTATTTATGTGGATATTGAACACATTGCGTCCCAGATGAAATAAAGCTGCAACAACCAGTACTTGCCAATCCAGCTCAACAACATTCAACTCGACTCTCTTAACTCGGTTAAAGAACAAATAAAAACTCACACAAAATCGCTTGCAGATAATAAACTTACATTCTTAGAAAAACATGTAACATTCCATATTAAGTACGATTACTGACATCATTATGCTATATTTTTGTTATAAATGTCATAAACGCTTGCCATGGATTAACATACCTATAAATCCACGGTAACTGTATACAAATTTTAATAATTGCTTTGACCGTTCTCGTCGCCGAAAACACGTCGAGATTCCCATATCATCACTAAACACCACTGTTACAACATACTTATATCAGAAGACGAGACGAAACTGCTGACTACACTCAAAAATCTAACAATCGCTCAATCTATGTTCTAAGGGTGTTATGTCATAGATACTATTTACTTTATATTATAAGTCCTGTATACTTTATATTGTTTATTTACTAAACTACTTTCTTAGAAGCCAAACTAATGTTATGTCATAGGATACTGTTTACTTTATATTATAAGATCTGTATACTTTATAAATCATATTGTTTACTTCCTTAGAAGCCACACTAATTTGATTGTAATATTATATGCTAATATTTATAGTTTACCATAAGTTAACCATAACACCAAGAACAATGTTGTTCCCTTATGTTTACCCCCACCTCCTAGCTTCCTACACTATTTAAACCAAATCTTTCGATCACAACATAATTCCATTTCAAGTTCTCTGTATCAACTACTATATTTTAAGTTAATTTAAAATTATTAAATAAATTTATTTTTAAAGAGTTTTTGTCTCTGCCACATAACACTGTGTATTAATTAAATTTAGTTCTCAATCCAATTATTTATATCTATTATTTCTAATTTTAGTATAATTATTGCATAAAGACTTTTTTTTTAACTGTGCGCCCTTATGTACTAGCAGCCGTATTATATATTGTTTAGCTTATGTACACAATCGTCCGGCCGCTCACTCGGCAGCGCCCGCGCTATCAGTCGGTTCAGAGTTCCCACAGGGAATGCATGTCCGATTTTGTTAGCCCTCCTCTGCCTCCGCCTTACGAATAAGATCTTACCTGAGTGAGGTTACCCGACTGTAATAAGTTAATCATTGGAGTAAACGCTTGTTCTAATTAGTGTGTAGGTAGGCTTCTGGGCATCAAAAATGAACAGTTGATACATCGTTGGTTTTACCGGGTGACTGACGGTATCAATGAGGGCATCCACGACTTTTTCTGCCACCAGGGCGGTGCCACTAGAAGTGAGGTATAATTTGACAGATTTCATAGCGGGAAGTTAATTTGTTCGGAAAATGTAAAAGTTATTGTTTCTTTCTGTACTATTAGGTATATTTTATATTAATAACATTAAAAATAAATAAACCAAACCACAGATATTCATAAAAGTAGAAAAATTAAAAAAAAGTTAAAACAAAAAATTAAAGAGCAAACCTGGCGCATTGTTTTGTGTATTAATATAAAACTCTAGAAACTGATAAACATTTATTAAAAAACAACTTCTCAATTAAATTACATTGTGTAACAAAAACTTTACTCAGTGTCAACTAGCGACATCTGGTGAGCAGAAAATTATTAGCCCCCATTGGTCGACCCCATGACTCGACATATTTGCACAATTAAATACACAGAAAAAAGTTCCCAAAATACAAACAAGTCCTACTTTTTAACATACAATTCAATAATTAACTAATCGAAAACTCAGACGGTCGTATTTGCTAGCGCAAACGTAAAGATAGTGTTATGTTATTAGTTAGTGCGTCAGTACAAATGTCAGACTCAGATAACTATAAGCTATAAACTAGGCATGTCCATATTAAATCGATTAATCGAAAAATCGATTATTTAGGGTACTAAAATTGATTTTCAGATCGATGTAGGACACTACATCGATTCAATGAATTGATCCAACAACCTCGCGAATCGTAGTGATTCAAGAACTAGCTATGAAGTACCTAAACTTACTGCATTATATTAGTTTTTTATTTTCTTTCTGAAGTTGGACGCAAAAACAACCGGTCGTTTTTGACGGATAATTTGAACACATAAAATAAATATTTATGAACGCATGGGTCGGCTCGACCGGGGAAGGACAACGCTCACAGAATACCAGCGTGAAATAGCAGCTTAAAGCTGCTGTGTTTCATATAATGAGATGAACCGGAGACCCTTTCTGGAAACAGGCATTCAATCTTAGTCCTCACAGGTGACAACGCATCTGAATTTTGATTCGTAATCAAGGATAGATGTCTATGGGCCACAGCAACCACATACCATCAGGTGGTCTGTATGCTCGTTTGTCACCCTTATCCTATAAAAAAGACGTCGTTACCTACGTTACTTAATAATAAAAAAAGTTGTCATTCTTATTTCTTATCTAACCTTAGATTCCAGCGTCTAACCTTATCTATGCTTGAATTTATTTTATCTATCAAAAGAGTTTTGGCGAGAACTTGACCGGCTGATTGCTGTTCTGTATTGTTTAAATAATAGCTTGAAGTGGATTTTGTTATGTTAAAGTGGTTCGAATTTGCATATTAAATGTCTGCGCATGTGAACTATTAGCGATAACGGTGCAACAAGTGCTTCGATGGTGATGTAAATCTCAAAATGGGCGTCTGTCAGGCACCTTGAGATACTATTGCCAACTGTCTTCTGGCTCAAGTTATCGTCAAAATCTCCTAAAACTACGCGATGGGCGCATCAACATGTTGTGAAGCAGTATACTATAAAATTATATTCACTTGATACTAAGATAAATGAAGACATAGCTTAAGGACAAGCATCCAAGCCAAAAACCTAAATTAAAATAATATTTATTAAAAATATATTGCGAGTATAATTAAAAATATATTAAGTAGAATAGTAACGAAATAAACATTACCTACTGTGTTCGTGTAGCATTCATTTCAATTTGATAAATAGTGAGTGATTAGATTGATACCGATTCATCGAGAAGTTTATGTTGCAGTTTACACTATTGAAATTCCCAGTAGTAGCACGGAGTCTGGATTGGTGCCCGGTGTATGGCAAAAGGCTCAACCCCTATTACATGGGACGTATAACATAACTGAGGACTAGTGGGAGTACTACACACCTCTGCCTACTCCTTTGGGGAAGTACAGAAGGCATTAGCTTGCTTAGCATTGTGGGTAAACTGTATGCTAAGGTGTTAATTGAAAGAGTTATGGAAGAAACTGATGGAAAAATTTGGGATGTGCAAGCTGGATTTAGAAAGGGATGGGGTGTACGGACTAAGTCTTTTCCATGCATGATTGCGGAGAAGTTTTGGCCAAAAACCAGAAAGTTTTTATTCGTTCATGGACTTGAAAAAGGCTTATGACAGAGTGGACAGGAATGTGTTATGGCAAACACTGAACTCATTTGGGTTGAGCTGGTTTGATACAGGCATTAAGGTCTCTTTATTAGGACTCTAGTGCTTGTGTCAGAATCAACAGGGTCTACTCGGACTGGTTTGGCATCCAAAAGGTGTCAGACAGAGCTGTGCTTCTCCGTGGCTGTTTAACCTGTTATGGACAGTTGTTTGCAAACTTTGAAAATTGAAGAATGATGGGTTGAGAATGGGTGAGTTAACCGTCAAATGCCTTTTGTACGCCGATGATCCAAGTCATATTTGCATCGTCGGCGACCAGTTACAAATGATGGTTACTTCAATGAACTGGTCATTAAAACAAAGGGTATGAAAGTGAGACATAAGTAAGACGAAAGTGATAGTTTTTTGAAGAAGAAAAGTAAAACGTTATGTGAAATAAGAATAGAAGGAGTTGATTGAGCAAGTGGATGAGTTTGTATATTACAATGTTTCTTTAGCAGGGATGGTAGATATGATAGGAGCAGAACGACGAGTGAACGCAGGAAATAGAGTGAATGGGGCTCTACACGCTATTGTGAAGAGTCAGAATGTGTCAAAAAGGCGTTGGGCAATTCATAATGCTGTGTTAGTACCTACTTTAATGTATGGTAGTGAGTTGGGTCTGGCAGAAGAAACATGAGAGTAGAATAAATGCTGTAGAAATGCGGTCATTAAGAGGTATGCTAGGGCTGAATCTGAATGACAGGGTGAGAAATAGTGTGATAAGAGAAAAGTGGTTTGCAAGATGACGTTTTGACCAGGATTAAGAAAGGAATGCTTCGGTGGTTTGGTCATGTAGAAAGAATGAACGAGGAAAGAGTGAAAAAGCAAATTTATGTTGCAGAAGTGAACGGAAGAGTCAGGAAGGACGCCCTAGACGAAGGTTTATCGACCAAATTGATATATTGAAAATGGGCCAGATTAGGTACCCTTAACCGACGAGCGTGTATAAGTAGATATGGATGTAAAGGAGGCGAGAAGTGTGTCAGGATCGTGCCAAATGGAAGTCATGGTCTCTGCCTACCCTCTGGGTGACAGGCGTGAGTGTTTATGTATTTATGTATTATTAAATCTTTGAGAAGAAATATTTTTGTATTTCAAAAGTATAACATAAAGGTTCATTTTCCGAGAGAGTAAGGCGGCCGGCATCTTAGCCTATTCATATTTAATGTAACAACTTCCCTTCTTATTGGATCTCAAAGGGTCGTTCGTTATTGAAACTAGCTGGTCTTCAGACCTTCCTTCCTGTGTGTCTCTCAGACCGATAAATTATTCTTCGTGCTTTAATTTTTATCTTCGATGTTCAAGTTAATCCGATACTTTTGAAACTGAATCTTTCAAGATTCGATGATAGTCTTTATACCATGTACCACAAGTTTCTTTTTACATGCATACAACATATAAACTTGTAGTTCCCGTAAGTGTTATTATTATTAATTTTTATCATATAGAAATAACTTTGTTTCATAAAACTCGACCATAAAAAGAATTAAATTGAAATAAATTTTTGTTGCTAATTGTTTGTGGTTTTATCCATCTAACTGACACGGGCATCGATATTTGTACCAGCTTTTGCAGAGGCACATAGGAACCAGGGGTTTTTACATGTTATAAATGATTCACAATGCCTAAATATTATATATCTAAAAATGTGTGACGACGAAAATGGTGGTATTACCATCTCGTTTGGACAGACGTTACACACTAGTGGTGGAGAAGCAGCGTCAAAGGTGCGAGACGTCTGCTACAGCGGTTGCCAATCGGATGCAACGACGATGGTATATAACAGCCACTCAACATTGGTTTACGAGCTGATGATGAAGAAGAAGAATAAGTCTTCTAGATCTGTTACACAGTTCTTAGTTTATGTTTCATTTCTTTGATGTTACTTTTAGGAAAGATAGTCTCGTGTTTTGTCCTTTTCTTAAATTGGCCATAAAAATTCTACCTGTATTTTGGAGGATGGTTTGTGTTCTAAAGATATTAAAATATATTTTTAATTTAAGTGAAGTTAATATTCATTTAACGATTAAGGCATATGCTCCTAACGGGAAACGCCGATATTCAGCATTAGTTAACGTAATGATGAGATAAAGAAGGAAAATCAATTCATCTAGATATTTCATACAGTTTTAGCGATTTATATGTTTCATTTTTTTTGAGATTGTTGTTACTTTTAGGAAAAATTGTCTCGTGTTTTGTCCTTCTCTTCAATTGCTCATAAACTTTCTACTTGTATATTTAAAGGATAGTTTGTATTAGAAATAAATATTAAAATAAGTATATAACAAGTTTGTTTAAAATGAATATTCACATAAATCACTTGTATTATTGAAAGATAATTTTTATTTGAAAAATATAGTTTCAAATCCATATTTAAATAAATTATAGTCAAAATATTATGTAATTTAATGCACAAAATCTTTTAGTGACCTGAATGATTTATGGATGTAAATAAGACTTGTAAGCTAATAACATATTATTTAACTCAATTTACTGTTATTGATATTATTTGTGAAATAATTTTAAAATATAGCAATTTAATGGATACAATGAAAATAAAATCTGCTTTTATATATAATAAATAAAATAAAATACTTAAAACATATCCTATGCAATTAAATAAATGCAAAACCATTAATCCCGTGTGGTAGTGGGTAATATCTTCCCGTGGGTGTCGTAAGAGGCGACAGAGGAAACTGAGGCAGAGGATGAGGATGAGAGGCAGCATCACTGCTGTAACAGTAAAAAACAATTAAAAACTGCAGGTATCCTTACTCTTCCTTATATTCTACTATCCTTCGAACAACCATATCTTGCCATGAGTGCCACTAGACAGCAATACATCATCATGAGCTCACTGGACAAATGCAAGACTTTGCAACAAATCCAAAGTCTGCAAGGATCTTCTCATCTACAACATCAACACAGACCCATATGCGAAGTTGTCATTTTAACAACGACGAGTCAACAAGTTCTGAAGTTTGTGATGTAACTACGTTTTCTGCACACATCAACACTTTCCAAGCTCTTAGAAACAACAACTGTATCTACATACTCCAACGCAAGACTCCGTATGCTTTAGAATGCGAAATCAAAACAACTCACGGCGAAATCTCTGGAGCAGGTATCATCACTCTAGAACAAGGATGTTAAATGTACACCGCGTTTGTTACACTCCTAGCTGAGGACACAAAATCGATCAACATCAGCCATCCTTTTATTTATGTGGATATTGAACACATTTGCGTCCCAGATGAAATAAAGCTGCAACAACCAGTACTTGCACCAATCCAGCTCAACAACATTCAACTCGACTCTCTTAACTCGGTTAAAGAACAAATAAAAACTCACACAAAATCGCTTGCAGATAATAAACTTACATTCTTAGAAAAACATGTAACAAAATTTTCCATATTAAGTACGATTACTGACATCATTATGCTAACATATTTTTGTTATAAATGTCATAAACGCTTGCCATGGATTAACATACCTATAAATCCACATGGTAACTGTATACAAATTTTTAATAATTGCTTTGACCGTTCTCGTCGCCGAAAACACGTCGAGATTCCCATATCATCACTAAACACCACTGTTACAACATGCTGTATATCAGAAGACGAAGACGAAACTGCTGACTACACTCAAAAATCTAGCAAAACCGCTCAATCTATGTTCTAAGGGTGTTATGTCATAGATACTATTTACTTTATATTATAAGTCCTGTATACTTTATATTGTTTATTTACTAAACTACTTTCTTAGAAGCCAAACTAATGTTATGTCATAGGATACTGTTTACTTTATATTATAAGATCTGTATACTTTATAAATCATATTGTTTACTTCCTTAGAAGCCACACTAATTCGATTGTAATATTATATGCTAATATTTATAGTTTACCATAAGTTAACCATAACACCAAGAACAATGTTGTTCCCTTATGTTTACCCCCACCTCCTAGCTTCCTACACTATTTAAACCAAATCTTTCGATCCCACAACATAATTCCATTTCCAAGTTCTCTGTATCAACTACTATATTTTAAGTTAATTTAAAATTATTAAATAAATTTATTTTTAAAGAGTTTTTGTCTCTGCCACATAACACTGTGTATTAATTAAATTTAGTTCTCAATCCAATTATTTATATCTATTATTTCTAATTTTAGTATAATTATTGCATAAAGACTTTTTTTTGAACTGTGCGCCCTTATGTACTAGCAGCCGTATTATATATTGTTTAGCTTATGTACACAATCGTCCGGCCGCTCACTCGGCAGCGCCCGCGCTATCAGTCGGTTCAGAGTTCCCACAGGGAATGCATGTCCGATTTTGTTAGCCCTCCTCTGCCTCCGCCTTACGAATAAGATCTGCTTACCTGAGTAGGAGTTACCCACGACTGTAATAAGTTAATCATTGGAGTAAACGCTTGTTCTAATTAGTGTGTAGGTAGGCTTCTGGGTATCAAAAATGAACAGTTGATACATCGTTGGTTTTACCGGGTGACTGACGGTATCAATGAGGGCATCCACGACTTTTTCTGCCACCAGGGCGGTGCCACTAGAAAGTGAGGTATAATATTTGACAGATTTCATAGCGGGGAAGTTAATTTGTTCGGAAAATGTAAAAGTTATTGTTTCTTTCTGTACTATTAGGTATATTTTATATTAATAACATTAAAAATAAATAAACCAAACCACAGATATTCATAAAAGTAGAAAAATTAAAAAAAAGTTAAAAATGTGCAAAAAATTAAAGAGCAAACCACTGACGCATTGTTTTGTGTATTAATATAAAACTCTAGAAACTGATAAACATTTATTAAAAAACAACTTCTCAATTAAATTACATTGTGTAACAAAAACTTTACTCAGTGTCAACTAGCGACATCTGGTGAGCAGAAAATTATTAGCCTCATTGGTCGACCCCATGACTCGACATATTTGCACAATTAAATACACAGAAAAAAAGTTCCCAAAATACAAACAAATTCTACTTTTTAACATACAATTCAATAATTAACTAATCGAAAACTCAGACGGTCGTATTTGCTAGCGCAAACGTAAAGATAGTGTTATGTTATTAGTTAGTGCGTCAGTACAAATGTCAGACTCAGATAACTATAAGCTATAAACTAGGCATGTCCATATTAAATCGATTTATCGAAAAATCGATTATTTAGGGTACTAAAATTGATTTTCAGATCGATGTAGGACACTACATCGATTCAATGAATTGATCCAACAACCTCGCGAATCGTAGTGATTCAAGAACTAGCTATGAAGTACCTAAACTTACTGCATTATATTAGTTTTTTTATTTTCTTTCTGAAGTTGGACGCAAAAACAACCGGTCGTTTTTGACGGATAATTTGAACACATAAAATAAATATTTATGAACGCATGGGTCGGCTCGACCGGGGAAGGACAACGCTCTCACAGAATACCAGCGTGAAATAGCAGCTTAAAGCTGCTGTGTTTCATATGGTGAATGAACCGGAGACCCTTTTTTCTGGAAACGAGGCATTCAATCTTAGTCCTCACAGGTGACAACGCATCTGCATTTTGATTCGTAATCGAGGATAGATGTCTATGGGCCACAGCAACCACATACCATCAGGTGGTCTGTATGCTAGTTTGTCACCCTTATCCTATAAAAAAAGACGTCGTTACTTACGTTACTTAATAATAAAAAAAGTTGTCATTCTTATTTCTTATCTAACCCTTGGATTCCAGCGTCTAACCTTATCTATGCTGTGAATTTATTTTATCTATCAAAAGAGTTTTGGCGAGAACTTGACCGGCTGATTGCTGTTCCTGTATTATTGTTTAAATAATAGCTTGAAGTGGATTTTGTTATGTTAAAGTGGTTCGAATTTGCATATTAAATGTCTGCGCATGTGAACTATTAGCGATAACGGTGCAACAAGTGCTTCGATGGTGATGTAAATCTCAAAATAAGGCGTCTGTCTGCTTAGGCACCTTGAGATACTATTGCCAACTGTCTTCTGGCTCAAGTTATCGTCAAAATCTCCTAAAAACTACGCGATGTGGCGCATCAACATGTTGTGAAGCAGTATACTATAAAGAATTATATTCACTTGATACTAAGATAAATGAAGACATAGCTTAAAGGACAAGCATCCAAGCCAAAAACCTAAATTAAAATAATATTTATTAAAAATATATTGCGAGTATAATTAAAAATATATTAAGTAGAATAGTAACGAAATAAACATTACCTACTGTGTTCGTGTAGCATTCATTTCAATTTGATAAATAGTGAGTGATTAGATTGATACCGATTCATCGAGAAGTTTATGTTGCAGTTTACACTATTGAAATTCCCAGTAGTAGCACGGAGTCTGGATTGGTGCCCGGTGTATGGCAAAAGGCTCAACCCTATTACATGGGACGTATAACATGAGAGGAGTAGGAGTACTACACCTCTGCCTACTCCTTTGGGGAAGTACAGAAGGCATTAGCTTGCTTAGCATTGTGGGTAAACTGTATGCTAAGGTGTTAATTGAAAGAGTTATGGAAGAAACTGATGGAAAAATTTGGGATGTGCAAGCTGGATTTAGAAAGGGGATGGGGTGTACGGACTAAGTCTTTTCCATGCGCATGATTGCGGAGAAGTTTTTGGCCAAAAACCAGAAAGTTTTTTGTGCGTTCATGGACTTGAAAAAGGCTTATGACAGAGTGGACAGGAATGTGTTATGGCAAACACTGAACTCATTTGGGTTGAGCGCTGGTTTGATACAGGCATTAAGGTCTCTTTATTAGGACTCTAGTGCTTGTGTCAGAATCAACGGGGTCTACTCGGACTGGTTTGGCATCCAAAAAGGTGTCAGACAGAGCTGTGTAGCTTCTCCGTGGCTGTTTAACCTATTTATGGACAGTTGTTTGCAAACTTTGAAAGTTGAAGAATGTGGGTTGAGAATGGGTGAGTTAACCGTCAAATGCCTTTTGTACGCCGATGATCAAGTCATATTTGCATCGTCGGCGGCCAAGTTGCAAATGATGGTTACTTCAATGAACTGGTCATTAAAACAAAGGGGTATGAAAGTGAACGCAAGTAAGACGAAAGTGATGGTTTTTGAAAGAGAAGAAAGTAAAACGTTATGTGAAATAAGAATAGAAGGGGAGTTGATTGAGCAAGTGGATGAGTTTGTATATTTACAATGTTTCTTTAGCAGGGATGGTAGATATGATAAGGATATAGAACGACATGAACGCAGAAATAGTGAATGGGGCTCTACACGCTATTGTGAAGAGTCAGAATGTGTCAAAAAAGGCACGTTGGGCAATTCATAATGCTGTGTTAGTACCTACTTTAATGTATGGTAGTGAAAGTTGGGTCTGGCAGAAGAAACATGAGAGTAGAATAAATGCTGTAGAAATGCGGTCATTAAGGAGTATGCTAGGGCTGAATCTGAATGACAGGGTGAGAAATAGTGTGATAAGAGAAAAGTGTAGTTTGCAAGATGACGTTTTGACCAGGATTAAGAAAGGAATGCTTCGGTGGTTTGGTCATGTAGAAAGAATGAACGAGGAAAGAGTGAAAAAGCAAATTTATGTTGCAGAAGTGAACGGAAGAGTCGGGAAGGGACGCCCTAGACGAAGGTTTATCGACCAAATTGGCGATATATTGAAAATGGGCCAGATTAGGAGTACCCTTAACCGACGAGCGTGTATGCGTAGATATATGGATGTAAAGGAGGCGAGAGAAGTGTGTCAGGATCGTGCCAAATGGAAGTCCGTAGTCTCTGCCTACCCCTCTGGGTGACAGGCGTGAGTGTTTATGTATTTATGTATTATTAAATCTTTGAGAAGAAATATTTTTGTATTTCAAAAGTATAACATAATAAAAGGTTCATTTTCCGAGAGAGTAAGGCGGCCGGCATCTTAGCCTATTCATATTTAATGTAAACAACTTCCCCTTCTTATTGGATCTCAAAGGGTCGTTCGTTATTGAAACTAGCTGGTCTTCAGATAACCTTCCTTCCCTGTGTGTCTCTCAGACCGATAAATTATTCTTCGTGCTTTAATTTTTTATCTTTCGATGTTCAAGTTAATCCGATACTTTTTGAAACTGAATCTTTCAAGATTCGATGATAGTGCTATACCATGTACCACAAGTTTCTTTTTACATGCATACAACATGTAAAAAAACTTGTGGTTCCCGTTAAGTGTGTTATTATTATTAATTTTTTATCATATAGAAATAACTTTGTTTCATAAAACTCGACCATAAAAAGAATTAAATTGAAATAAATTTTTATTTGCTAATTGTTTGTGGTTTTATTACCTCTAACTGACACGGGCATCGATATTTGTACCAGCTTTTGCAGAGGCACATAGGAACCACAGGGTTTTTTTTTACATGTTGTATAAATGATTCACAATGCCTAAATATTATATATCTAAAAAAATGTCATGGCAAACGATGACGACGAAAATGGTGGTATTACCATCTCGTTTAGGACAGACGTTAATACCCACACTAGTGGTGGGAAGCAGCGTCAAAGGTGCGAGACGTCTGCTACAGCGGTTGCCAATCGGAATGCAAGCATGACGATGAAGGCATATGCTCCCTAACGGGACAAGCCCATATCCAGCATTGGTTTACGAGCTGATGATGAAGAAGAAGAAGACCAAGTCTTCTAGATCTGTTACACAGTTCTTAGCGATTTATGTTTCATTTCTTTGATGTTACTTTTAGGAAAGATAGTCTCGTGTTTTGTCCTTTTCTTAAATTGGCCATAAAAAATTCTACCTGTATTTTGGAGGATGGTTTGTGTTCTAAAGAATTATTAAAATATATTTTTAATTTAAGTGAAGTTAATATTCATTTAACGATTAAGGCATATGCTCCCTAACGGGAAACGCCGATATTCAGCATTAGTTAACGTAATGATGAGATAAAGAAGGAGAAAATCAATTCATCTAGATATTTCATACAGTTTTTAGCGATTTATATGTTTCATTTTTTTTGAGATTGTTGTTACTTTTAGGAAAAATTGTCTCGTGTTTTGTCCTTCTCTTCAATTGCTCATAAACTTTCTACTTGTATGTTTAAAGGATAGTTTGTATTAGAAATAAATATTAAAATAAGTATATAACAAGTTTGTTTAAAATGAATATTCACATAAATCACTTGTATTATTGAAAGATAATTTTTATTTGAAAAATATAGTTTCAAATCCATATTTAAATAAATTATAGTCAAAATATTATGTGAATTTAATGCAAAAAAATCTTTTTAGTGACTTGAATGATTTTATGGATGTAGATAGGACTTGTAAAAGCTAATAACATATTATTTAACTCAATTTACTGTTATTGATATTATTTGTGAAATAATTTCAAAATATAGCAATTTAATGGATACAATGAAAATAAAATCTGCTTTTATATATAATAAATAAAATAAAATACTTAAAACATATCCTATGCAATTAAATAAATGCAAAAACCTTTAATGCATTGGTTACTTATGAAGAGGTTGAAAATATTTTAAATAGAATTGTCTAAAATCTATCTCACCAACATCTTACATTTACAGGTAACAGTCTAACAGTATGCAGTCTTTTATATTTGGTCTTTAAAATTTTATTTTGCAAGGCAACTAGTACTCTTACTTGTACTTTCTTCATCCACTAACACATACACACACACACCCCCACATCATACATACAACAACACTCCTACACTCACATTCACACACTCCTTAATGTACAGTAACTAATTACAAATTTTCTAGAGGTAAACTTTTTGTAATCTTACTTTTTGTAATCCTCAAGGGAAGTAGCGGGTCATTCCCAACACGAGTATCCTCTGATTACTCGCTGGGAAGTCTCAGCAATATGTTGTTAACAATATTACCGAAATAAACGCATTACTCAATGAGCTTCCTTTTACTTCTTAATATAGCCTATAAATATATTTATATTATGTGTATATTTCTTGTCGATTCTACTCACAAGGTCTTGTAGCTTTCTTTCCTTTTAAAAAGTGTTTTGAACGCCCATTTAAAAAAATTGAACTTGAGTTTGAAACAGCAAATTTCGGGTCAAACAGTACAGCAATTTGTAAAAAATTGAGTATATAAACATTCCGGAAAACTAATTCTAGTTATTTTTATATTGTTTATAGTACTTTTAAAAATAGTATTTTCCTTTTCTGCCTACGAGTCTGCCTGATTGGGTACCACGCTCTTAACACAGCAGTGCACACACTGCTGTGTTCCGGTCTGAACGGTATAAAGAGGCTGTATAATTACAGGCTTAGAATCATTCCATCTTGGTTCTTGAAAGTGACAACGCATGTGTTCTAACCTAACCTACTTTGAAATTTTGAAACGAGGCATTACATCTTAGTTCTCAGGGGTGACAATGGATCTGCATTTTGATTCTTAATCGAGGATAAATAGAGATGTCTATGGGTCACAGTATCCACTTACCATCCGGTGGACTGTGTGCTCGTTTGTCACCCTTATTCTATAAAAAAAGTTGGTTGCTGGTGCCAATGGGCTGCAATAGCTACTTAAAATCCGGTTGGCTGTAAGTTTATAATTCACGTTATCATATATTTTTGTAATTTTATAGTTGTTTGCCAATAGATAAAGAAATTATCTTTGTTGAAAAAAAAATGCAGTAACGTAATTAGGGTTCGTGAGACCGTTCGCGTTTAAATTTGTTAAGTTCTTTGGCGCAGGTAAGTACCTATTTATATAAATTTATTTAATTTTTTTAAATATATTTATATAAGTAGGTTTTATAGGATGGGGTGACAAACGAGCACATAGTTCACTTGATGGTAAGTGGTTGCTGTGAACCATAGACATCTACATTTATTCTCAATAAAGAATCAATGCGTTGTCACCCGGGAGGACTAAGATGGAATGCCTCTTTTCCAGTAAAAAGGATCTCCGGTTCTCTACAGTCACCATAAGAAACACAGCAGTGTTAAGCTGCTATTTTACGCTGGTATTCTGTGAGAGTGTGGTCTTTCCTCGGTCGAGCCAACCCATTCGTGCTACAACTATACTACTAATATAGCTGCAGCATGGCTCTACCACGTATAACTACTTGTATGCCTTCATTGATTTATTCATTATAGCCTATTAAAGTCTATTTCATGGTAGGTGGCTACTGCAGTCCATGGACACTAGCAGCTAACTTCAAACGAAGAAGGCTACAAATGTGTTGTCACCTCTGAGGACTACGTTGGATAGATACTTTATGCTCGAACACAGGAGTGCAAAACCTGATATTTGGCGACGGGAATAGGTAAGAGGGTAAGTTTCTACACCTAGTAAACTTTTTATAACTGTGCACTTTATATTATTAGGCTGGTTTATTAACTATCTTTTATTGGCATCAAATTGTCCACAAATCTTAATTAAATGAAGTTTATAAAATAGTCTTTATATCCGTAACAAATTATCTGACCTTATGAGATAGATTCTTTAATCTTTCTCATAAAGTCAGATAGTTTGTTCTCATCTTTATGCACAGCGATTTAATAATAAATATGCCGCGCCAATACAGCACGGCAAGTAGTTGTGAGTTCCATAATCTCATTTCGTCCCTTGGATGTCGTTAGAGGTATATATATATATATATATATAAATATATATATATATATATATATATATATATATATATATATATATATATATATATATATATATTATGATTAATACATAATGTGTATAATAAGGATAAAAATTAAAGTAAAAAAAATTACTGCTGACATAGAAACATAGATTATTTTTCTAAAATAACAACACAATTTAAATCGTAGTTCTAATGTAAATAATACTAATGTATATTAATGAGTCTTAGAAACTTGAAAATTGAATAAATGGAATTTCAAATAATTTTCATTCAATTTCATTAAAAAATTTGACCAGCGACAAGCAGCAGCTTCAAGAGTGCTAGACGTGTGGTGCTGCAGTCGCAAGTGCACATACCAAGCGTGGCGATTAAAATAAATCCTCTTTACAACGAGAGCGACTTATGCCCGGCAATGGACTTCTACATACTGATAAAGAAGAATAAGAGGAAGCCTTAGCTCTTCATATTTGTAAAGGAAAATTAATTTCAAATTTGTATCGGTAGACTCAGTATTGACTGACAAATATGATTCAGGAGGCGTATTTTTTTAGAAGATCTATACACACTTCCAGCAATATTACTAAAGATACATTGAACGATGTGATGTGAGAGCCATGGTAGCTCAGGGGATAAGCGCTCGCTGTAAATTTCACATTACGTGAGTAACCCGGGTTTCATCCGCGTCGGCACCAATGAAATTGTTAATTGCAATTTTAAGTGCTGATTTACCACGTGTTTGGTGGTGAAGGAAAACATCGTGAGGAAACCAGTATATCTGAGAAATAAGAAAAAGAATATTTCAAAAACATGTGAAGTCCGCCAACACGCATTGGGGCAGCGCGACGGACATTTCCTTGCCCCAAAACCCTCTCAGAGAACTATAGATTGTGTAATATTGGAAAGGTGTCAATGAAAAGAGAGGCGTCTTACTTGTTCTAAATCTTTAATTATACTACTTTTAACAGCTACAATTAACTACTATTACTATTATATAGTAATAGTAGTGTGACCGGTGGAAGGAAAAGGGGAGATCTCCCGCCGGGCAAGGTGTGCTGCCCGAAGAGCGGCCAACACTCCGAGTGGTAGTTCGGAGCTATTGTATATATACTGTTTTTAATTCGGAACTTTGATAGCGCGATTTAGGATTCGATGTATTTCACTTGTGGCGTGATGACAGCGCCGCCACATCACCCCCCTGCTCAGACCGGAGGTCGATAGTGCAGTCTAGATGTCGACGAATGTGCAAGTGCCAGGGAATTGCCTTGTAGTCTGCGGTGAGTCGAGAAGAAGGCAAGCAATCTGCGAGAGTACCGTGAAGCAGAGGCGAGCAGTAAGACTCAGAGCCGTGCCGAGCACTGTAGCGCAGAGAGTAGCTTTAAGGAACAGGAAGCATTATTATAGTGCTGCCATGAACCTTTGTAAAGCTAGATGGCTTGCAGGATGTGAAGACTGAATATTTGCTC
This sequence comes from Parnassius orleans, assembly GCA_029286625.1. Lineage (NCBI taxonomy): Eukaryota > Metazoa > Arthropoda > Insecta > Lepidoptera > Papilionidae > Parnassius > Parnassius orleans. The sequence continues at coordinate 30,767 of JAGSMP010000824.1, read as the reverse complement.
GGGAGCGAATGAATGGGGGTACTTGAGAACGATGACGAGGATTTGAAGGTAGTTTTCCAAAGGCTGTTCGTTGCGTGTTCATATCACGTCGGGGTCACCACTGTGGCCGGTGGAAGGAAAAGGGGAGATCTCCCGCCGGGCAAGGTGTGCTGCCCGGGGAGCGGCCAACGCTCCGAGTGGTAGTTCGGAGCTATTGTATATATATATTCTGTGTTTAATTCGGAACTTTGATAGCGCGATTTAGGCTTCGATGTATTTCGCTTGTGGCGTGATAACAGCGCCGCCACAGTAGTTAATTGGACTACTCTACACTACACCTCCCGCCATCAAAAAAATGCTATATTGCATGCTGTAAGCGCTGGGCTCGTCGGTATGTTCTACTAGGGCCTAAAAATTAAGATTCCAACGTTTTGTCGCATGAAATCGTATCTGGCAATTATATTGTACATATAAGTGATATAAAAAGCACTCTGTCAGAAAGATAAATGATTGTTGAACTTATTAATATTTTTTTTAAATCGATTAATTGTAAATTGTATCGGTTGTTTGCAGCGGCTCAAAAAGATCGCTGTACAAATACACAATATTCGAATAACCAAAGCAAAATTGATAGGTATGGAATCGAACTATTACATTGACACGGGTCACACAACAAGTGTACGCACGGTTAGCTGCGGGTGCGGGAATCGTAATCAAGTAAAACATTTTGATAATTTGAAAGGTTGATTCTTTTTTCTCATTTCTTATACCTCCAAAAATATACTCCACTAGCAGTGAGATGATGGCTGTGGGCTTTGAGCTGGTTTTGTTAGTTATGATAAGACTTTAGCTCCGGACTTGGTGAAGTGACTTGAAGGTATGCTTCGGTGACAGCTACTGAAACTCCTCGACGAGTAGTACTAGGTATGCCGAGTTTGGGCTTGTTTTGTTAGTTACAATGAGACCTAACCTCCGGGCTTGATGGAGAGACCTGATGGTGTACTTTGGTGACTAGTATTGGAGCTCTTGGACGATAGAACTAGATGTGCCGAGTTTGGGCTCGTTTTGCTAGTTAATTATGAGACCTAACCTCCGGGCTTGATGGAGAGACCTGATGGTGTACTTTGGTGACTAGTACTGGAACTCCTGGACGAGTAGAACTAGGTGTACCGAGTTTGGGCTCGTTTTGTTAGTTATTATGAGACCTAACCTCCGGACTTGATGAATAGACCTGATGAAGTACTTTGGTGACTACTACTGGAACTCCTGGACGAGTAGAACTAGGTGTGCCGATTTTGGGCTCGTTTTGCTAGTTATTATGAGACCTAACCTCCGAGCTTGATGGAGAGTCCTGATGGTGTACTTTGGTGAATACTACTGGAACTCCTAGACGAGTAGAACTAGGTGTGCCGAATTTGGGCTCGTTTTGTTAGTTATTATGAAACGTAACCTCCGGGTTTGATGGAGAGACCTGATGGTGTACTTTGGTGACTACTACTGAAACTCCTGGATGAGTAGAACTAGGTGTGCCGAGTTTGGGCTCGTTTTGTTAGTTATGTTAATGCGCTTAGGACATGCTCAATTGGATTTACCCATATTTATTTTTTATAACAATCCTTAATATTATTCTAAAAGTATTTAATTAATTGCTAAATAAAAACTATAATCTAAGGCACAATATCTAGTTTTAGGAGAGCGTTTGGCTAAACCCTCTAGCACATAAAAATGTATAGTCACAGTTTAGTGTAATTGACATTATCGGGCATAATATTATGTTTTGACTTTCGCAAACATTAACAATATTATTGTTTCGTATTATTAGTCATCAAGATATGTCATCTAGTCTGGACATTTAATACTACGTAGTACTTTTCCCTTATATATTTTTTCCTCCTTATAATTTTCTTTCACTTCATTTATCTTTATTTTTATATTTGGTTAATCATTAGGTATTTATTTTCTTCTCGACATTTTATCTATTCTTTATTAGATAATAACCCATATCATTTCATTCACTTCTTTACGTTTATAGAATTTCAGCTCATATAATTTATTATTTAATTTTACCATTACTTTCATATACACTAACCTATAGGCTAACCTCCGACATTTTTCTTTACATTATATCTTTCACATCTACACAATATCAATACTTTTCATTTATAATTATGTATAACCGTAAATTATCCATAAATTTACTTACGTCTTTTACAAATTTGTATCATATAGTCTTCATCTAGTAAGGTTGATGGATATTAACAGTTTTGAAAAGTACTGTTTTGAGCTAATCAGCGCTTGGAACGTACATACGTCCTTAAATTAAGTAATTATTTTCATAATCCACACAAATAAGTTAGGTAGGTATTAAAACTTTAATGAATTATAAATGTTAAAAGCTAACGATTTGAAAGCGCAATCAATATTAAACCGAAAATTAATTATTGCCTTTCATATTAATTTATACAGAAAAAAGAAGTCTATGTAAAGCAACGTCATCATTTTCATTATTATAACAACAGAAGGATCAAAACACAAATTGCAATACTACTCCTAGCAGCGCAAGCGATTTGAGATACCTTTGTTTTAATTACCAAAGTACGTATATGGAAACATTAGCGATTACATCGTATAATGATCACCTAATTTCAACATAACTTAGGTTGCAAGTAAAATGATCATTTTAAATTTCTTATTTATAGAGAATTTTAGATAGTTACACCGTTAATAGTTACATTTCTTTTACATAGATCGAAAAAGATTGCTAAAAGTATGATATTTATTATGTCGTATAAAGAAAGTAATTGGAAATCACTATAACAGCTATCAATTTAACACAAAAAAACATCAATTTATCTAAGCATTGTAAAGAACAATTTTAAATTTTAAGTTGGTATTATATAACTTTAAGCTTCATTACCTTTAGAAAAGAAAAAATATACTGAAATTTAAAATAATATAACCTTTTTCAAGGTTGTATACATTTAAAATTTACTGCAGAAAAAATATAACGATATGTATCACAACGTTATTTTTAAATTATTAGTATAGGCAAGAGTGAATATATTAAAAACATAAAATAAAGAATGAGTTAAGAGTATAAACATTTAATTTATTGCATATAATTTAGAATTTTTGTACATAATAATATAAATAAAATATTGCATTTAAATTCGCTACAATTAAGTATCCACCTATTATTTTTAACTTAGTCGTATATTTATTACAAAACATTAATATTACATTTTTTTAAATATAATTGCAAATACAAGAAATCTCAAACTAATGAATTTTAAGTAGAATTAAAAACCACACTGGTGTGATGTTATCTCTTTATTTCTTCTTTGTATTTTTCCAGCTCAACTTTCGTATTCTTCTGGGCTAAGGCTCGCTGGGCTACAATTTCTTCTATTTTTTTTTCTTCACGCCTTCGTTCTTTTCATTATATTAAAAATTTTGTTTTCAAAATATTTTTCTTCAAATTTTTCTCTTTTTTAGTTTTATATCTTTCCGTAATTTCTTCAAATTTTTTTAATATTGTGGTCCTTTCTTATATTCGCATTTAATTTTCCTTTTCGTCATATCCGGCATATAATTGTGTCAATTCCAGTAAATAATTTTTTAATTTAAATCACTTTGCAGGCCAATATGTCTTAACAATAACCTGTCATAATCGTCAACAGCATATCCGCAGCACGACACTTTTATTTCTCCTATGTAATTTACGTGAATACAGTAAGTTTTTGACGACCATAATAGCAATTAATTATACTGTCTACAATCTTAGCTTAAGGATTGGTCTCCGATCCATCAATTGGTCACCAATCCTTAAAATCTATAATGTAAATTAAGCTATATTCATTGCTAGGGGATCTTCTCTTACCTAATGTATCACAGCTTTTACTAGTGTATCATGTATGGTTAAAGTTTTACTTTTTATTGAGCTATTACACTGATCGTGATTGATGTGCTGTTACCCGCTAAGGAGTTCCACCCTCGAATTACATCTTCGAACTATGCATGAGATCTCCATGTAATTTACATGAGATCAATTTGACAATATTATGTATATAATATTGTCAAATTAATATTGTAAAAAAAGATTTAATCATATTTGTAATCAATATTTGTAAAAAAAAAGATCTGTATAAATCAGTTCAGATTAGACGGAGTAACATCGAAAAACTTTCATCCACTACACCAAAGTATAGTTTCATGTAACCAAAGAATATTGCAGCAACGTCTTAAGTCCAAAGTCTCACCAGTTAGAAAAGTCTGAAGAAACCTGTTTAACTAGCCTAAAAACTGTCCAATCTTAAACTAGCCTAAAATACTGAAATGTTTAGAACCACTGGACTTTATGTGGAGTAATTCCGAAAATTCAAGTGAGCAAAATAATGTTGAAATAGAATCATAAAGCATGTATGAATCATTTTTGTGGAGGGGTATAGAGGAATGAAAACTAACTGTCGAAAGTTAAAAATGACAATTTTACCGGATTTTCTGTATTACCCCGCGTTATATCGTAATTATACCTTATCCAGAACAAAAACATGTCAAATTTTAAATTATTATATTTACGCAACGCAAAGACTTTTTATTATTAAGATGAATAACAAAATAATTAAATAATTAAAATAATTATTAAACATGCATCGAATCAACTAATCAAAAAATATGTCGTATTTACCCCAAAGCACCCTATATTTTAAAACTCCACATTAAAGTACAGGAAACGTTGGCCTCAGGCTAGCTAGTGTCATTAGTATATAACTGCATAATGCTTTGTGTAGCACTACAAAATAATGTGTCAAGGACGTGAAGCTTCTTTTTTGTTTACTTGGAGTAATAGTAGTTGTTTTTAGGAAGACGTTTCTCTTATGATTTGTTTTCCTCTGTTGCTTCTTCTGTTAGTCGATATTCTAACACCTATATTACACAGCCAACGTAGCGTCATACGTACGAAGAGGTAGCGTTAGTTATGAAATGATATTCAACAGTTAATGAATACGGCTTCTCGGTGCGATAAAATTGCCAGGAATGGTTTTGAAATCGTTGCGCGTCATTAAACCGTGTAACGACTTATTGTATGATTTGTAACTATTATTTGCTCAATAAAATATAATGAATTAACGAGTTATTGATTATGTAAGAAATGGATAACACACAGATAACATTGCGCAGGAATTGCATGAATTATCTAATTATTCACTCCATCCAACCGGACCACTAGACGCTCGGCTGGTCTAAAGCAAAGATGTGTAATAATTTGACTGCATCTGTATTTCCATTCGATTATAATGTGAATAGGTCTTTAGACTATGTCAACGAACCGACAACCGATGGGGAAGAAAGGTTCTCGAGTGGCAACCTCGTACCGGCAAGTGAAGTGTAGGGTGGCCCCCAATTAGATAAAGTGACGACCTGCTAAGATATATAGGAAGTCGATGGATGCAGGTGGCTCATGACGGTGCTTTGTGGCATTACTTTGGGGAGGCCTATGTTCAGCAATGGACTTGTAAAGGGCTGTTATAATGATGATAATGAAGCTAAGTCAATGCACTTTCCCATCTTCGGCTACATCACCACTTACCATCGGGTGGGAAACTAAACAAGCACTGGCTTTTATTGGTAAAAAATCTAAATTGTTACTTAAGCGTCAAACTTATGGAACCACTAACGGAAATAAGAGAGAAAAATCTAGTCTAAGCTCCTGTAGTTGTAGAACAGTTCTTTGTACGTTGACTCAGTATTTTGACTAGCCAGTGCTTGATTACAATCCCGTCTGGTATGAGGCGGTGAAACCCCAGATGGAAAATTGTATTGTCTTAACGTAAAGAAAGCCTTTACATGATTGATAATTAATAATTCCTGAGGTAAACGATACCAGCCATGTATAAATACCTTTTTTATTAAAGAGAAAAGCTGGGTTTATTGCCTCTGCATCTATTCTGGGTATAAAATTCCCGGGTTTTTACAATGCGCGCGCACACCGACACCTAAAAGCGACAACTTCACTGAGTAATTGTCTCTAAAGTTTTTTGTTTTCTTACGCTAAAGAAGTATAACTTTCTGCGTGCGTACATAAGTACACACACACTTTTTTTTCTGTTTCTTGACTATTCACAAGAGCTTGTAAATGAGCCTATGTGAATAGAAAAAACAAAAAATAAACAATCGACAAGTCTCGAATGTTTGATTGTTTGTTCGTGAGCTTGTCAACCATTAGTTGGAATACTCGTCGGTATAAGCTGCAGTATATTATGTTATCCTCGGTCTCAAGAAGCTGTAACAAAAAATACTGCCACAAATTGATCGTACGCTCAAAAGTATAAACACGTGCAAATAATAAGGTAGGTAAAATATATCAATATAATATTTACAAATACGAAAATCTCCCAAAAATAGACGATTACCTATGGATTAATGGGGAAGTCCTTGAGAATCTTCGATTATTATCTCGCTCGTGTAATCTCCACGCTTTAAATTGGTGTTATTATTAGAGTATCCTATCTAATATATTAAAAGAATTCTATCAATATTACTTATACAATATTATAAATATTAGAAATTATTTTTATATAGAATAAGGGTGACTAACGAGCACACAAATATACATATTACTTTTTTTATTTCAAATGGATTTTACGTGAGCCTTGAATTCTTCAGTTTTTTTTACAGACCGTGTCTTATTTAGTAATCCTTAGTAGAAATCTGTGTCACTACATTTATTTGACGCGGTCACTATTTACTTTGTATAACCGTACCGAAGTAAGTACCGAATCCCGCACTAGACAAGGGTTTTTATGGCATAAAAATCTCTTTGTCTTTTAACTCTTTTTGAAAAACGTTACCCCATACTACGATTTTCTCCTGTATCGTAGAGATAAGAACAAACATCCAGATCCGAAGCAATTACTTGTCGTTGTAGGCAATACAAAATACTTGTTCATCGCGCGATTCGAATCCGCGGCCTTCAGCGCCGCAACTCATAGCCAAGTCACTGCGCCACGGAGCCGTCTCTTTGTTTTGGGTCTAACATTTTGTCCATGTGCCTTTAACATTTTACGAGGTAGATGCATCCTACAGCTATATAATGGCTGTAACACGGATGGTTCAGCTTGACCCGAGTGAAATCACGCTCTCACATAACACCAGCGTGAGACAGCAGCATAACTTTTACTTCGCGTTGCGAGTGTAGAGAGATAGATACCGTTTTCACCGGTAAAGAGGCATACCATCTTAATCGCCTTCATGATATTGGTAGAAAAAAATCCTACCGTATCGATCATTTAAAAAAATTTCAGCAGTTTACCTTCTTAGGACTAATACGAGTATATGTAAAGCTAACACAAAACTGTCTAATACGATTACACACATAACCACTTCACCAAACAATGAACAAGCCCCAAATTTGAAACGCTCCAAGTTGACACTAATACAAATTCGCTTAGATATTCATAGTCACTATACATCTCACAGAATACCAGCTTGAAATAACAGTCTAAAGCTGCTGTGTTTCGTATGGTGAGTATAGAGAACCGGAGACCTTTACTGGTAAAGAGGCATTCTATCTTAGTCCTCACGGCTGACAACGCATCTTCATTTTGATGCGTAAACGAGGATAGATGTAAATATCTATGGGCCACAGCAACCACTTACCATCAGGTGGACTGTGTGCTCGTTTGTCACCCTTATCATATAAAAAAAATCAGCATGATGTGGTGTGTGTACTGAACTGAAATCAGATTTACACCGGTCGTATAATACCATTTATTCATTTAATACAGCCTATCATAAGTCCACAGCTGAACATATGTCTTATTATATATATTGTACATATATTGTTAGAAATTAAAATGTAGATCTACATGCGAAACCTTTGATTCCACTTCTGATGTTAGAAATTACCCTCAAAATTATTTAAACAAAAGAATACTAATGGGTAACAAACCCTCCTTACTATCAGAAACCATTCTGGAAGCCAACTGCCAAAAATAACAAAGGTGTGGGAGAGGATGCTCAGCTTGCTCTTCTGCTTACGCAACCGATCATTATTACCATCATAACAGCGCACTGCACCATACATTCAGTATAGAGCTATATAGTTTGACCAATCGTAACGTGTTCCCGTCACAAACACACATCGATGTAACGTGAAGGACCCCATTACATGATTACACCGAAGTATGCAAACCAACAACAGTCTCAGCAACACGATCTTCCTTGCCTATACTAATAGAATACCCCAACGGACATAGTAACGACAGCGAGGCTCATAAAATTACCGAATGATGTCTTTTAGTCGCCTGCGCGATACTTTATACTGCTAGAACGAGTGGGAGACAGTTACAGTTCAACCCTCATTTCTTCGTATTTTCTTAATTTTTTTTAGCCTAATTCCTAACAATATATTATAAATTATAAATATTTTATAAGTATATATTATATATGTCACCGTATGATTGTTAAAACCTTTAGTTATTATCTCGCGAGTTTGTAAACTGTCGAAAAATTGGGAACTTTAAAAAAACTGTTTACAATTTAACGCATTAATTTTCGCTAGTTACCTATTACAACATGAGACTTATAATCTCACGAGATAAATTATAAACTAACGGTATTCACAATTATAAAGTGACATATATACTTAGATATTTGACGGTGGAAGTCTTTATTATGAATTAAAAAGTAGTAGTCTTTGTACGCCGCATTACTGGGCACAGGCCTTCTCTCATTTCTGAGAGGGTCTTCGAGTGAGTGGATATCACATGTCTTCAATTTCCTTCAACGCCGATTACGTGGTAAAGCAGCACTTAAAATTGCAACTAACAATTTCATAGCCGTAGTAGCTCAGGGGCTAACCGTGTAGTGGCGGTGTAAGAATATCCACTACCTCATATCGTCCCGTGGGTGTCGTAAGAGGCGACAGAGGTAAACTGAAGCAGGAGATGGGCAACAGCATCTTCCTGATAACAACTCAAAATAATTAAAAATTGTGTTTGCCAGCCCACCTGCCAAGGGTGGCAACTATGGCAAAATCCACACTATGAGGCAATCTATAGGGGAGGCCTATATTCATCAGTTGACTTTTATAGACAGAAATGGATGTATTGGTAGCTCAGGGGCGAAGCGCTCGCTGCAAATTTTAGTACGCGAGAAACTCGAGTTCATCGTAAGATTTTATATAACTTTATTGCCATTTTTTCTTTGGTACTACCTTATTAGAAGCGGCTCAAGTAACCGTATCAGATAGTAAATTCTAGATTAAAATTAAAGATCACATGGAAAGCCGTGGCAGCTCAGATGGTAAGCTTAAAACTTGCCTTTTTTATGGAATAAGGATGACAAACGGGCACACAGTCCACCTGACGGTAAGTGGTTATTGTGGCCCATAGACATACATTTATCCCCGATAAGGGAGAAAAATTCAGATGCGTTTCTCTTCACTCAGCATTTGAAACATAGCAGCATTGAGCTGCTATTTTACGCTGGCATTCTGTGAGCGCGTAGTCATAACCCAGTGTAGCCAACTTATTCGTGCTACAACCACAATATAGCTGCAGCGTGGCTCTACCACGTATGATTCACTAAGTACAATAATGCGTCTGGTGAATCACCAGTAAAGGAAAACATTTTGAGATAAAATACTAAAAATGTTATATGTAGCACACCAACTTGTATTCATGCAGCGCGACGGACTCTAATATGCTCTAAAAACACTTCCAAAAAAGAGTTTGTATTACAAGAGACTTGTGCCCAGCGGTACTTTATTTTGAATAACTTTCAGGTAAATTTGAGTAAGGAAACTGGGTATTTAAATAATATTAGAATTTTAAAAAAAACACATAAAACACGCATTGATTTTGACCTGTGACGATACTAGTGAGAATACTAAGCCGTATAGTCTTCGGTTCATATAATGCGTCTGGAAGTTAATGAAAACTGATTTACAAAATTACGTTATTCCGTTCCGTTATTCGTGTATGATGTGATACACATACATATATACAGATAAATCTAATATAAATCGTGTAAAAACAAAAACATTTAAAATTTAGAAGTGTATTATAATTATAAGCTTTAAAATTATTATATAGTTGAAAATATTATGCTTTCAAATACTTGCTTAAGTAAACAAAGTTTTGAATTATAAATCTAAAGGCACACCGACTTCTTGTTTGCACTATCACAAAAGCGTTCAAGAGGATGTTTCCGTAAACACAAACACTGTTTACAACTTAGTGGTAAACTTGTGGCATTTGATCTGTAAAGCTAAGGTGCAACTAACGGTATTTGGAGTGTATTTATTTCGGAACATTTGTTAGGTGTTTGCACTGGTATTGTAAAGAGATTTTAGGTTCACAGTTTCGGTGCTATCGGCACTGGATTTTTTCTCATTAAAAGAGTGGCAAACGAACATAGGGTTGACTAGATAATAAATGATCTCTTATATGAACACACTAGTTTTTGCCGCGACTTCGTCCGCATGGGGTTCGGTTATATCGCGCGCATGTGTGAAAAAGAGTCTGCTGGTACAAGCCACAATTATAACTGGATGTCGCGGGCAAAAGCTAGTAAACTACAAAACCTCTTTATACACCACATTTTTTGCTAATCTATAACTATGTGCCAAAATTATCAGACTACTGGGCGAGCTTACGCGTGAGCAAGCCACATAGAATTGCCCGTGTGAAAAACAATTTTCTCTCAAGTCTATACCTGCAAATTTTAATGCCTGCCATTGTGATTTGTTTATGGTCATTGCAATGCAGACTTTGAGGGAAAACTGTATTCGTTTGAATTCAAAGGGAAGATCATTCGCAATCAAAGTAATTATTGGTACAAATACAGTTTCCCCTTGCGCACATCCAGTTATAATTGTGGCTTCCACTACATTGCGATGTAAAGCTTTTACTTTTAGTCTGGTTCCGTTGCACAGTTGAGGAGGTTTTGAATTTCGCAACAACATAACAGGAGTGCCCACGCGCAGAATAATCTTATGATGTGGAAGACCCGATGGTTTCAGTGAATTAAGAAATTCGACAGGGTAATTAATTGCGTCATCTGTGTTGACCACAGAGTCTATTGACGTGTACACCATTTATTCCCCCTCAAAAGACGTTAACAGTATATCGTTAATTGCCGCTGCTTGGTCGTTTTTCGGGGTTAGTATGGCACGTTCACACAACCATTCCATTGGCTTATCGTGGATATGAGCAATATCTGGGTAAATTTTGGATATTAACTCCTATAACGTAAATACAGCTGTGCACAAATTATCAGGGATGGTTATCATTCCGTCATTTATCGGGTAATCACCGTTGCCGATTTCAAGTAGGAGATTCGCAAATCCACCAGCATACTCTTTTTCTCCTAAGTGTACTCGCATATTTTTCGAGAGCTTGAGGATTTTAATTAGAGGCCATAAAGTGGATATTTTAAGACACGCCTTAACTTCATCTGCTCTAGTTCCTGTTGGCACTACTGGTAGAGTGTGTCTAAAATCTCCAGCCAGCAAAACCGTTACACCACCCATTAACTTCTTATTTCCTCTAATTTCATCCCACACCATCATTTTCATATGTTTTAATACTTCAGCAAAATTACTTTGTTTCAATATATTACAAATGGGAGTATCAGCTGTTGTTAAATTGAGTAGTAACTTGAAGGTGGCATGAGCAGTTCGTCTACCCTCAAGCAGTGTAGCTGCGATCCCAGAAGAAGCCACAGCCAAAGCAATTCCGCGAGTACTTGTAACTTTTGCTAATAGCTAATTTATGAGAAATGTTTTGCCTGTTCCACCGGGAGCATCTAAAAAGAATATTCCACCCTCATTTGTTTCAATTTTTGTGTTAATTTGATTATAAACTGCTTTTTGTTCGTCATTCAGTGATCCTTCATTATTTTTAATTGTGTTTTCTAATGACGCTAAGTCGTAACTTGTCTCTTTGAGAAACTCTTTATTTTCAAATTGTTGTTCTTTGCTTGGCTGAGGTAACCCATACTCATTTAGTAACCGACATCCCAACGCTAATACGGCATCTTCTATTACCGAAAGGCAATTGTTAAATACCACATCTGTTATGTGTCCCACATCCACATCTCATGAAGAAGCATGCGAAGGTGATAGCATTCTGTATTGTTCGGATGCAATGCCCAGAATGTGCTCTTTTTTGACCCCTGGCCAGCCTTTAACGTTTGCTCTTCTCTTTCTCCTTTGGTACTTTCATTTATTCCAAACATAGTATGCAGGTACTTCTAGGTAGAGCAATGTTTTTGCAAAGTTGTCCACTTTACACAAATCGAAAAACAATAGGAGTGTAGTTGTTGGAGGACTATTCACTCTTTCACTCAGATTTTGCTCATTAAAATAAACCTTTTGCCCATTTTCCAAATGAACAGCGAGGTGGACTACTGGAGTGAAACGATCATGAATGGGAAATTCAAGGATTCGCCATACTGCCTCTGATGAACTTATATATCTTCCACTTGTGTAGGTTTTAACTCCATTCTTTTCATTCTCTAAAGCAAACGATGCCCGGTCTTAACCTTTATTTACGTATTTAATGACGTATTTTATTGATTTCACCGAATAACAATATTCCTCATTTAAGTGAGCGTTAAATGTTTTTAATAATACTGGACTATAAGGATATAATATAAGATACTGGATTATAAGGGACTACCCAGCGATTATCTATGGTTGTGCCTTTGATATCAACAGATAACCCACCATCATCTTGTAAACGTCTCTTGTACTGCGGATAACCGTCTTCACCAGTTTGAGTTTCCCTTATGAGAGCCCTGGGTTATCGTTTACTGCACATGTTATTATTTCATAAATGGTGACTTTCGATTTAATGTTCCACATGGACCATGTATCATATCACATTTAACGATTTCTTGAAGCTCTGGGTCACGTTTGGAATCCGGTATTTCAGCACAAATTATATTGTCGATTTGATCCGGAGTAATACATTTGTGAAGCCATAAAAGAAGACCTCTCTTTTGCCATTCCGTTGAGTACATATAGCATCGCACTTCACCAAATATTTTGCCCTTTGTCAATAAGTTTATGATCTTTTTCACCTTTAGTCGAAACAACCTCGATATTATATCGTGTCTATCATGAGATTTTTGTCCTTGAAGCAATTGCTCTTTTATCTCGTCCCAGCGAGGATTGCATGTGAAAGTGATAAAAAGAGGCAGTCAGGCCGGCCGTAATTCCTAACATAGGTCATGGCGTCCTGTGTACTTTCGTGCATATACCTAGGTCCCCCGTTAAAGATGATGGAAGGACAACCATTTGTCCTAGTTGGTTGGCTTCTGCGTCTTGTCGTCCAATAGCATCTTTTAAATGGATGTAACTATCAGCACGTAATTTGGCTTGATTACTTTAATCTAATTTAATCATATAATCAATAATTTAATCTCTCTGTTTCTATTTTGGCGTATTCATCCACCAAATATTGACTAAAAAGGCCACGATAATTGACTAAATAGTTATCTTCTCCTTCTTTAATCATTATTCTATACGAATAGAAACTTGCAGAAGAGACAGTTTTATTAAGCGGCAACTTAGTTGTGGGATCGCGTTGTGGTATTTTGATTGAATACCCATCATCCCCCCAGCAAAACATCAATGGATAATATAGCGCATCATATGCTCGATGTATCTCACTAATAAGCTGAAGTGAATTACTTCGGCTCTCGAGGATGATGTTCTTTCGATCAAATTGTTGATCCACTAACACTAAAGTCACTTCATTTGTAGTTGGTGCATTGTACCTACCTCTATGTTCTTCTGGTGATTATTTATCAGCATGTATGAAAACTTTTGTCTGAAGGAGGAGCTTTATCAATTGCACTTTTCAGATCTTTTATACACGGGTTCACTTTATGCAGCATATTCTGCAATTGTTTGATTAAATTTGGCTTTAAGTTAGGAAATTTAGAACATCGAATCTTTGCTTCTCGATCATCTTCACCTACAAAATATATTTGAAGTTACTGAGCGTCATGTTCGGCTTCTGGTAATATACTTCCAATTAAATGGTAGACCTGGCCTTTTACTTTAAAAGTCGGTGAAAAATCATCTGCTGTTACCTGTTTACCACCAAAGGAAGTCATCTGGAAACAGTCATTATATTTACGAATATTACCAATAAAATGGTCATGATCTGGGTGTAGATCATTAATCAAACTAAAGAGTGGTTCAGGCAGTTGTTTCAACCGATCAAGTTGCAATTTTCCAGCTCTGCAACACAAACCAGGTGTCTCATCCTTCCATTTCTGCGCATTGCACACATTACACTACTGACACTTGTATGTCATAGAACCCAAGGCTATACTGCTGTCAGTTATACAAGCAATACTGGGTCATACTCCATAGCGGAATGGACCTTGTTTTTCCATTAACGCAGTGTAATGTTTTCCTTATACCGTGACTGAATTGCTCTATGCACTTGTGGATTCGCAGGTTGGTAATTTGCAACAGCTTGCCTGTGTATATCGGTTTTTTTTTTCTGATAAGCGGACACAGCTTTACGATTTGAATCTGACTTGTTCTGGTTATATCTTTTTTGTGCACTTTTTAATTGACTTTTTCTTGTGTAATTAGTAAATCTCGACCTTTGTTTATTTTTCTTTTTTTCATATTTTAATGTCGACGACACAGATTGATCTGTTCCGCTGGTTGGAAATGATATTTCACTGTTTACAAAAGATGTATTAGTTAAATGGTCAAGCTCTGAAAAAGGATCACGCACTTTGACAGGTACCTCCATGCGACGCTGTGTAATTTTCTTCGCAACAATAGGCAGATAGGCGTCAAAATGTCCATTAGATAAATCATGGCTAAATCGTAATCACCTTACTGGACAGATATCTGTTCCGGACTCTGTGTATAGGAGACCGTGTGTTAATACAGTGGTAGAGCCACGCGGCAGCTTTTGCTGTCGCATGGATGGGCCGGCTCAAACCGGGGTGGTACCACGACCTCACAGAATACCAGCGTGAAGTAGAGGTTTACTTCTGCATTTCGCCTGGTGAGTGCAGGTGACCGGAGGCCCAATTCCCCCCCCCCCCAATCAACGTGGTAGTGGAATTAAACAGAAGACTACCCCAGGAGGGTACCAGCATCCCTGGAGAATCCCTCGCTGAGCATCCACGCCCATGCTACCCTACTTTTTTGAGCGTGGGTGCTCAGGCTGCCCCGCGTATTCGGGGGGAAATTCCGCTCAAGACGAAACCTGCTCGGGGCAAGCGGAGCAAAAGACAAAGGCAACCCTGCTACGCTTTCCGTGGATTTCTGCAATATCAGGGACTTATTCAAATCTTAACGCCGTCCACTACCATCTGGAGACGGCAAAGCCGGCCTTGCTCTTTCTAACCGAGACACAGGTGTCCTCTCCGGCTGATACTTCGTATCTCTCCTGCCCGGGGTACAAATTAGAACACTCCTTTGTGCCCCGGGCTGGAGTTTGCGTGTACGTCAGAGAGGACATCTGTTATCGACGCCTCGGCAGTCTTGAAGGTACGGACCTGTCCATCCTATGGCTGCGCGTAGACAGCGACGACAATCCTCGCGTCTACGGGTGCCTCTATAGGTCCCATAGCGGTAATGCCGACACAGACCGACTCATCGACCACGTCCAAATGGCTGCAGACTCCGTGCTACAACAGGTCCCTTCCGCAGAGATCGTGATGCTCGGTGATTTTAACGCCCACCACGCTGAATGGCTTGGTTCCCGTTTAACCGATCATGCGGGTAGATCTGTTTATGACTTTGCCTTGGCTTATGGTCTGACACAACTGGTTACTTCGCCTACGCGGATTCCAGATGTGGAAGACCATGTACCTTCCCTGTTGGACCTTCTGCTGACCTCTCATCCGGACGGATATCAGGTCTACGTCGATGCCCCTCTTGGCTCTTCGGACCATTGTCTGATCCGGAGCACGGTGCCACTCACGCTTCCATCGCAGTTGTGATATGCAGCTCGCCGCCATGTTTGGCACTATAGGTCAGCCGATTGGGATGGGATGCGGTCTTTATTTGCATCCTATCCTTGGGGGCGGGTTTGCTTCTCGCCGGATGGTACTTCAGGGAATGGAATTATTTATTCCATCATCTGTGGTGCCTATCGGAGGCAGAACTCAGCCATGGTTTGGTCGCTCCTGTAAAGTTGCATCACGCTATAAGCAGGAGTGTTACCGGGCCTGGGCTGACGCATCAACGTCCCGGGATGTAAACAGTAGCGCTCTTAAAAAGAAGTATAATTCCGCCTCCAGGTCCTTCAAAAGTGTCATTGCCAAGGCAAAGTCAGAGCACATCGGCAGAATTGGCGAGAAACTAGTTCGCCTCCTACGGAACACGTGCATTCTGGTCTCTCGCCAAGGCTGTCCAAGGAACTTCTGTCAGCCATCTCTGCCATCTCTGCAGGGTGGACGACTCACTGGCCCATGACGCAAAGGAGAAAGCCGATCTGCTAGGCTCTCTTTTGCTTCCAACTCGATTCTTGATGACGGGGAACATACCGCCTACCATCCCGCGGTGTGAGTGCTCCATGCGGAAGTGCTGTTTACACAGCGCTCGGTGCGTAAAGCACTTCTCTCCTGGACGTCAACAAGTCGAGTGGGCCTGATGGAGTCCCACCTATTGTGCTGAAGACGTGTGCTCCGGAGTTGGCACCGGTTTTAACGCGTCTTTTCCGGTACCCTACCCCTAGGCGTAGTCCCGAACTCATGGAAGGCAGCTTTGGTGCACCGATCCCAAAAAGGCGACCGCTCAGATCCGTCCAACTACAGGCCTATCGCTTTCACCTCCTTGTTCTCCAAAGTAATGGAAACTGTTATCAACTGCCAGCTCATGCGGTACCTTGAGGATCACCAGCTGATTAGTGACCGCCAGTACGGTTTCCGTCGAGGTCGCTCAGCTGGTGATCTTCTAGGTTACCTAACTCATAGATGGGCGGAGGCAGTGGAGTCAAGGGAGGCGTTGGCCATTAGTTTGGACGTAGCGAAGGCCTTCGATCGGGTTTGGCACAAAGCGCTTCTTTCGAAGCTCCCTTCCATCTTCCCGAGAAATTGTGCAATTGGATCACTAGTTTTCTTGCAGATCGGAGCATCAAGGTCGTAGTAGACGGTGCATGCTCCGACTACAAGCCCATTAACGCTGGTGTTCCACAAGGCTGCGTGCTATCACCAACGCTGTTTCTTCTGCATATCAATGATATGTTGCAAACTGGTAACATTCATTGCTATGCAGACGACAGCACTGGTGATGCTTTATACACCGGCCGTGCCAATATTTCTCGGGAAAACGTCACTGAGTACCGGAACAAACTTGTGTAGAAGTCGAGACTTTGTTGAACAAAGTCTCAGACTGGGGGCGACTAAATCTAGTCCAGTTCAATCCCCAGAAGACACAAGTTTGCGCGTTTACCGCTAAAAAGAACCCCTTTGTCGTATCTCCTCAGTTTCAAGGCACTCCCCTTGTTGCCTCAGCCAGTATCGGAATCCTCGGTGTCGACATATCGAGTGATGTGCAGTTTCGTGGTCACTTGGAAGAAGGCCAAATTGGCCTCTAAAAGCTTGGCGTGCTCAGTAGAGCGGGACAGTATTTCATGCCGGCACACCGCTTGCAACTTTACAGGCGCAGGTTCAGCCCACATGGAATACTGTTCCCATCTCTGGGCAGGGGCTCCCAGTGCCAGCTCCTTCCACTTGACCGCATCCAGTGCAGAGCGGCTCGAATCGTCGACGACCGAGTTCTGTCCGATCGGCTTGACTCACTGGCACTGCGTAGAGATGTTGCATCTCTTTGCGTATTTTATCGCATGTACCACGGGGTGCTCTGAGGAATTGTTCGGACTAATTCCAGCCGCTCAATTTCACCATTGCACATCGCGACAGAACTCGAGATACCATCCATACCATCTGGATGATTGGCGGTCCACCACTGTGCGATTTAGAAGAAGTTTTCTTCCTCGCATAACTTCCTTGTGGAATCGATTACCACCAGCGATTTTTCCGGACCGATACGACTTAGGGACCTTCAAGAAAAGAGCCTACACCTTCTTAAAAGGCCGGCAACGCATCTGCAATTCCCCTGGTGTTGCAGTTGTTCATGGGCGGCGGTAATCACTTACCATCAGGTGAGCCGCATGCTCGTTTGCCCCCTCTCCTATAAAAAAAAATACTTCAAACTGAAACGGAAATATTAATCCTGCAGCTACCGATTCACAAAGTCCACCGTAAGTTTCATTTTTTGACATATCGGCTGAATATTCATTTGCTGATGAATAATTATCGCCATTTCTGTCGTGGGTCATAACTGAAAACCTAGGACAATCATTTACCACAAATCTTACAATTTGTGAACGCACCACCATCGCATTTTCGTTGGTTCCGTACATTAAAAATGAAAGAGCACGAAACAAACAGGTGTCGTCACCTATAATGGGGACGACAGTATATTCTTTCATTTTTCCTTTAATATTAAGAGTTTCTGTATTCATTTTTTCAGTGAGAAAAAATACTTCTATCAACAATACCTAATCACAAAGCAAATTGAATTCCAAGTTTGAACAGTGGTTGTAAGAAAGACAAAATCAAGCAACTAATCCGTAATACGGAGCAATTCTTAAACCGTAAGCAAGCAAACAAAGTCGAATTCTAATCAAATATCCGTTACCAGTGAATAGGTACCGTATGTAGTACAGGTTGAAGCGCTCATTCACCACTCACTTTATATTAGTTCGAAAAAACACAACGTTACCGCGTTCTAAAACGATACCAACACCATCTATTGGTAGGGATTAGAACTTGAAGATCATTACAAAATAGGTAGGTACCTAAGTATTTCTTTTGGTTTTGCAATTTTATTAATTTGTAAAAAATATATTTGGTTTGGTTGTTTATTTTCATTGTTTTTTAATTTTTAAATTAGTATTTTTTGTTCAGGTGTAATTTTGTGCAAATTTTTGTAAAAAAATTTCTTGTCTATTTTGTTTTATGTTTTTGTGCAATAAAAGTATATTCTATTCTATTCTAATTAATTAAGTTTAAAATATTTATCAATATCATTTACGTTATTTACGACCCAAAAACCTTAAAAATGACACCCAAGTCACCCAACCTATGATGATTTTTACATACAAACATACATCCATCCATCGTTCCATCCATGTTGGTTTCAAACCATAATCGATGCCATTTTAGTAATTAACGTCCCAAAAAACCATAAAAAGACACCCATATTGCAATACATTTCAACCACATCGCACCCCCACAGGGGATGATGGTAGGTATTTCCCGTCTGCTACGTTGGATTTTGAAATAGTTGTTGTTTTCGTTATCAGCGACCCGATAAACCATAAAAACGATACCCATGTTGATTTTCAGAATTTTTCACCCCTTTTCCACATTTTAGGGGTTGAATTCTGAAAGAGCCTGAAACACTTGTTTACTCATTTATTGATAGGAGTACACCTGTGAAGTTTCGAATAAAATAGTTTAACTAATCTTGTTTCCCCATACAAACTTTAAACCCTTCTTTCACCCCTTATGGGTTGAATTTTCAAAAACCCTAGGATACGTAATTGTTTATTTCTAATATTTAAACTAAAACAAAAGTTCAGGCTTCTAGCTCTAAAAATGACGGACTTCCATACAAACTTTTAACCCCTTTTTCACCCCCTTAGGGGGCGAATTTTCAAAATCCTTTCTTAGCGGATGCCGACGTCATTACAACTGTCTGTACGCCAAATTTCAACGAAATCCGTTCAGTAGTTTCGGCTGTGCGTTGATAGATGAGTCAGTCAGGTTTGCCTTTATATATACAGGGTGTCCAGTAAATCCAAACCACCGAAGCATTCCTTTCTTAATCCTGGTCACAACGTCATCTTGCAAGAATGGTTTGCAAGATATATATATATATATATATATATATATATATATATATATATATATATATATATATATATATATAAATAAATATATATATATATATATATATATATATATATATATATATATATATATATATATATATATATATATATATAGCTAAACAACTCCTTGTGGTTGATTATAATATTTTGTTGTTGATAAATATTTGTCAATGGCTGGGTTCACCAAAATTAAGCTCCTAAAGTACTATGAATCGCTTAAAGTGTAAATCTGTTTGCTTGTCTGCTTTATGCATTTTATCTCCATAAGGAAGAATATCAACAAGACAATCATATCAAATGAAAAAAAATTGTGATTGTAGCACGTACGGGTCGGCTCGACCGCGGAAGGAACACACTGTTACAGAATACCAGCGTAAAATAACAGTTTACTGCCGCTGTGCTTCGTATGGTGAATGTGAAGAATCGGGGAACCGCTTTTCATCTTCTAAAGGTTTTCAACTTTAGTGAGTTTAGGCGATCTAGTTTCACGCGATTCACCTGACGTGGGTCGACTTCTTGGCGGTCTTTGCTCTATATTCACAGTTCCTGTTTTGAGTAGAGGTCTGTACGCTTTAGTCCACTTTGCTTCTTCCACAGTTTCACGTCTTACGATTTATTACTGTGGCGATCGACAGCTGGTTTGGAAACAATATTAATATTGCAAAAGCAAGCGATACGGGCAACCTATATCTTGGGGCCTCGCAAGTCGCTACACGGCCTTATCAAGGAGATTAATGATTTGACCATCCCAACTTTTTTAATTTTTTGAGAACATAATGTACGTACGGAAAATATAAATGTATGCAATGAAAAATGGACTGTTTACTTTAATACGGGTCGAGGTGATACGATTAAGGTTCCTCTTAAATTTAGAATGACCAAAAACAGAAAATCTTTTTGACTAAATTTATCAAATTCTCTAAAAAAATAAAGCCAAATTAGGACACAAAATTTAAAAAAATTGTTATGACAATTTTGTTACTATTGAATAAATCAATTTATCGTCAAAAATTTATCTGTCATAAAAATTATACTATAAAATATATCAATACATTGAGGACAATAATGTCTTGAAATAACTCTTACTCTGCACTTACCAGTCCCTTGAATATTGATATTGTTTTATTAAAACTTACATTTTATTAAAACTATTTATAGACCTTTGACATTGTATTAATTTGATAAATATTGTTATTGTACATTATATTACATTATATTTATAACACACCTTTAAAAAAGAGTTCTCAAAGCTTCCTGTAATTTTTTTTTCTGAAAAGGTCTTGTTTTGTGAACTGATGTAGATTTGACGTTCAAAACAGTTATAAACAATCCTAAATTGAATAAAAAGTTTTACATTTATTTAGCAGCCTTTTTAATGCACTGTTTGATATATGTATGCCCTTTCAATTATTCGTAATTTTTTTTTTGGTTGTAGTCGATTTTTATTTTATTTTTTTATAGAATAGTTTGACAAACGAGCACATAGTCCACATGATGGTAAATAGATGCTGTGACCCGTAGACATCTACATTTATGCTCAATTAGGAATAAAAATGCAGATGCGTTTTCACCCCTGAGGACTAAGAAGGAATGCCTCATTTCCAGTAAAAAGGGGCTCCGGTTCTCTAAACTTACCATACGAAACACAGCAGCAACAGCTGCAGCTGCAGCTGCAGCGTGGCACTACCACGTGTAAACTTTTTTTAATTATTTGACCCTTTTGAGTGGACTAAGCAACAATATCACAAGCCGATGTTCAACATTATCTATACAGCGTTATTTTTCAAAGAGTAGCCAAATTTTAAACTTAAGTTCAAATATATAAATAATGATATACCGTTAATGCAGTTTTTGAAAATACGAGTAAATAAAGCTTCTACTTTTATTTGATATTATCCCAAATTGAATGTGATTTATGGTCAACAACGTTTTTGCCTATCGATCGACTCTTATGAATGTGTGCGTGCGCAGCAAAATCAGTTAAAATAATGCATTACCACGCATTTTGAATTTAAAATATAAAAAGGACAGAATGTTTGAGATTTTTTAAATCCGGAGACACTGTAGTGTCTCGCGCCAAGTACACGTTCAACATATTATGTACTCGTATATATGTGTAAACGTGTAGGCGTGAGACTACAGTGTATATATTCTCGAATCAGATGTCAACATAACCTCACCAAATTTTTAACTTCATATTTTTAATTATTAACGAAACGTCAACACTTTATACAGCCATTTATCATTTTGTTTATCAATTGTTTCCATATTACACTAAAAATTATTTCGATCTATCAATTATTTAATACTTTTCAATATCTCAAATTTTCGCTCGCGCCGTTTTTCGATTCCACAAAAGATTTTACTAATTTCGGTCGAATTTTTATTTCTTTTTAAATATTTTAATTGTTGTTGTGACTTAGATGCTTGTCTTTTAAGCCATGTTTTTATTTTTTTATTTCCAAGATTTTTGGCTTGGATGCTTGTCTTTTAAGCCATGTTATCTCGATATCAAATGATAATAATACTTTATAGTACACTGCTTTACAATATGTTGATGTGTCACATTACACAGTCCTTGGGCGATTTTGACGGCAATTTGAGCCAGCAGACAGTTGGAGATAGTATCTCAAGGCGTCTAAGCAGATAGACACCTTATCTTGAGAATATTGATATGGCGGTAGGGATGCAACATCGCTCATAAAAACATCGATATTAGAACATCGATATTTTCGAAAGTGAAACATCGATTTTAAAAACGTCGTAGTATATGAATGATATATCGATTTTTTTGATGTTTTTTTATCCCCATTTAAATATATACATCGAATAAATAACAATTTTGAAGAGAAATGAAACGTCGGGAATAAAATAAGTTAAATTAAACGCGATAGAATCCGTAAAAATTAGTTTCATTTATTGAAACAAAAAAGTATTTTATTGAATCAAACATTATATTTATGTTATTTTAGGAAGTTTTACACTATTTATTTATACACATTTATTATTATCGAATAAGTATTAATTTTTAACAGAAAACAAGTATTAAATTAATTAAAAAAGTTTATGAATGCCACACACGATCCAGTTTACCGTCAAGTTTGCAGCGCGCTTGAAGTAATAATCAAACATTATATTTATGTTATTTTAGGAAGTTTTACACTATTTATTTATACACATTTATTATTATCGAATAAGTATTAATTTTTAACAGAAAACAAGTATTAAATTAATTAAAAAAGTTTATGAATGCCACACACGATCCAGTTTACCGTCAAGTTTGCAGCGCGCTTGAAGTAATAATCAAACATTATATTTATGTTATTTTAGGAAGTTTTACACTATTTATTTATACACATTTATTACTATCGAAAAGTATTAATTTTTAACAGAAAACAAGTTTTAAATTAATTAAAAAAGTTTATGAATGCCATACACGATCCAGTTTACCGTCAAGTTTGCAGCGCGCTTGAAGTGACGTCCGGTAAATTTGACGGTGTATGGCTATCAGTGTGCATGACGAGCCTACTTGTAGGAAAAATTGAATTTCTATTCTGCTGACTTGATCAAGCTTGCAGCGTCATGTAAACTTGAACGTGTGTATGAGCGGGCAAGTATGCATGACGTTAGTCGGAGCAATAAGCGAGAGACGTCCTGGTTTCAACTGGTGCGACTTCATGCAAACTTGACAGCGAATGGATGACGGCTCCGTAACGCAGTGGCTTAGCAATGAGTTATTGCGCTGGGGGTCGCAGGTCCGAATCCTGCACGGAACAAGTATTTGTATGGCCTACAGATAACTGTTCGGTGTCTGGATGTTTGCTCTCGTGCAATTTATGTTTGTAAACTGCCTCCACGATACAGGAGAAAATCCTAGTGTGGGGGTAACGTTTTTCTAATAACAGATTTTTAAAACAATTTAAAAATAACAAAACTTGAACGTGAGTGGTCTGCACTGTAAACTGTGGTGGATGCACTGTATATAGGACGCCGCTTCAAGCGCGTTGCAAACTTGACGGTAAACTGGATTGTGTATGGCATCTTCATCAAAAATTATTTTTCAAAAAAAATTCTGGGTATAATGTTGGATCAAAATTGCGACTGGAAAACTCATGTCGATTACCTTTGTGAAAAACTCGACAGATTTGTCTATGCAATAAAAAGATTACGAGTCACGGTATCAACTGAAGCTGCTCTATGTGCATATCACGGATATGTTTCGTCCGTACTCTCATATGGTCTTTTATTGTGGGGCAATTCGGTGGATATAATAAAAGTGTTTAGAGTACAAAAGAAATGTGTGCGTGCAATCTATGGAGCCTGGTGTGCGGATAGCTGTAAGCTCTTGTTTAAAAAGTACAATATCTTGATATTGCCATGCTTGTACATTAAATAAGTATGCCTATTTGTAAAACAACATCCGGAACACTTTGAAAAGCTTATAGATGTAACTAAACGAAATGTAGCTCCTAGAAATAAACATAAGCTCTGTTTACCTCAATGCAGGCTCGAATTGTATAAAAGGAATTCTTTTGCTAATGCTATAAAGGTATATAACAAATTGCCCAACTCCTTTAAAGAGTTAGCTTTAACCATGTTTAAAAAAAAGTTGACACAATGGTTAAAGGAAAAATGTTTTTACAACTTCAAGGAATTTATAACTTATTGCGAAAAATAAATCTGACATCAGTAATATTGATATATAGGTAAATAATAATTATTTTATGCTGAATAACCATGGAAATATGTACATTAACAATTGGGTACGTTTATTACATAATCTAACATTTTAAAATTTATCACTTGAATTGACATTATAAATCATTATAAATGGTAAAATGTAAATGGGCCATTAGATATAATTTAAGATCACACCTAAACTCTGGCAAATAAATTAATTTGAATTTGAATTTGAATCCATAAGACAATAAGTGCACGCTTCATAATGCTCATTTACTTTTTAACAAAAAAAAATTGCATAATTTATTTTTAAAAGCAAAAAATTTAAATTAAGTACTTTCTTACAGAGTATTTTCAATTTTTTTTAATTATTGTCGCTCTCATTTTTCGTGTCAGTCTTAAAAAATTTGGTTAATTATAGTCTTTGTATTATAGCATGGTGCGGGTGACAGGTATACTGGTCATTAAAACGTAACTTGCGTGCGTTTGCAAGATTACGACAATAATTTTGACTATGAGAAAATAACAGTGAATTTGTTTTTTATTTTTTTTTCTATTCTGTTATGACTATTAAATTAATATTAACATAAAAAATCTCGCTTAATATAGTTATTATTACTAATAAAATTATTATAGTTTCATTTTTTTCACTTACGTGCGAAGTAACATATTATGCATACTAGCGGTAAATTTTTAAAAATTACTTTCGATTATTGAGTTTATTACTGTGTTTTGTTAAGTTAATTTTTGCTATTTGTAGAGTTTGTTTATTCCAAAACAAACAAAAACATTGTTAAGGCGAGTCAAGCGGGAGGGTTAGTCATTCACCTTCGAGATTACTCTAAGCGAGATCCCAAAATGGCGAAATAAATTTAAAATTATTTAATTCCTTTTTTTAATGTTACAACTTTCTCTATTTATTCGTTTATTATAGTACATGAATCGTAAGTTACTTAAATTTTGTATACATGAATATGACGGTATTACACCTCACATATAAAATAGAATTATCTTACTTATTTTTAGTGATTATATTCGCTTGACCGTTTTTACGCCCGATTACGAATTTTTAAAAATTACTAGAGATGTGCCATGAGGCATATCTATAGTAATTTTTCATTTTATATGTGTTGTTTTATATGGGTTCATAAGATTTATTCCTTTTTTTCAGAATAACATTAAATTGAGTCATTCAGAAAATTCATTCAAAAAATAATTATAAAGCACATTGCGCATTTTAAAATAAATATAAGAAATTATCACATTGCGCATTGTATCAAAAATACTTTAGTACAACTCACGGCAGCCAAAATGCCTACAAAAAAACCTGTTTATTTTATTTTATTAGATTTGTAAACCAATTTCTCGATATTTTTTTTACCTTCCGTCCCGATATTTTACCTACTGGACCTGGCAACACTTATATAACACTATAGCGAAAGGCGCTAGTACTCGTATCTTGTAAAGCTGCAGGTGATCTGCAGAAATCACACGTGCTGGTAGTCATTTTATTTCTTTTAATGTTAAGAAAAATTTTGCAATTAACATAAAATAAAAGATAATTTTTATTTTTAAATAAATACATAGTATAGTATGTAACTATAATATCAGAATTTGTATTAAAATGTAATTAAAATTTACATGCATTGTAATTTATTTATAAAAAAATATAAATTTCAGTTAT
Organism: Parnassius orleans; assembly: GCA_029286625.1. Taxonomy (NCBI): domain Eukaryota; kingdom Metazoa; phylum Arthropoda; class Insecta; order Lepidoptera; family Papilionidae; genus Parnassius; species Parnassius orleans. The sequence continues at coordinate 4,472 of JAGSMP010000824.1, read as the reverse complement.
TTTTTTTTATCGATAGCTAATCGATATTTTTTGCTTTGCTTTGTGTATCGTTAATCGCTTTTTTATCGAATTAACATAGCACCATCTCTAGCCACGATAAACAGAAAGCTGTCACCCGCACCATGCTATAACGCAAATACTATAGTTGATGTAATTCTAAAAAAGAGATAATTATTATTGTATTATAATGATATAAGTTTCACCTAAGTTATGAGTTTCATTTGAGTTAACTTGTCAAATCAATTCAAATTCATTAAAAATACCGCTTTTTGATAGTAGTGATCTCTTCTAGTGCCGAGTTACGTTCGTTCTAAAAAGAATCTAAGGCGCCATCGTTTTCACATGGAAGAAATGAGAAATAAGATATATTATTTTGTTATAAATGTGTACATAGAGATTTTTTGACTATTAGACTATTATTATGAAATATGCCTGTTTAATGTAATTCTGAAAATAATAAACAAAATCTAGTCTCGATACGTCAATATTTTCGAGTTATCATGACCACCTCGTAAAAAAAATCCGGATATCCACGTAAATTTTTTTCAGCTTTTTTTAAAGTAGTAAAATAAAGTTGATTTATACAAAATATGAGATAGATTGATTAAAGTGTGTTTTTTTTTAATAAATTTCTCATGTTATCGTATAAGTGCAAGTTGGTTGTGGTAGAAGTAATTTAAGAGCAAAAGATTTCTCAACCTTAACGTGGCGTGCTGTATTTGAAAAAAAAAGGAAAATGTGTACTTTACAAAAAGATATGAAATCCGAACAAAAACAGTTTCATTGTAAAAAATCGCGCCAAGTACACTTTCAAATAAAGATACAAAAATGATGATTACATTTCTACAAAAAAATATAAGATAAAAAAACCAAGTACATAACCGTTTTAGATTCGAAAAAATAATATGCTGGAAAAAAGTATTAATAAAAAAAATGGTGCACTTGGTGTGCATTATACTTTATAGTACGAGCATAATTCAAAAAGTTATAAAAAACGTCTTTCAACGTCAATTTCGATGATCGAAAGTCTTAATCATTTTTTTTTTGATAAAATGTAATCATCATTTTTGTATCTTTATTTGAAAGTGTACATAGTGCGATTTTTTACAGTGAAACTGTTTTTGATCGGATTAATTTTTCTTCACCATTTGCCAATATTACTCATTATGAAACTTCTCTGCAAATTAGGCTGGTTTTTGCAAAATAACCATGTACATATAGTAACACAAAAAATTGAAACCTCTATTTATTGCAATTTCTTTTTTTTATTAAATGATGTGTTATTTAATTTTGTAAAAAGAAAGTATAATGTTAAGATACAGCTTACTTCAGGAAAAAAATGAAATTGGCGGAGAAATCAGATACAAAATAGATAAAATTGGATTAGGAACCTCCTCTTTTAAAGTGGACTAAAAAGAAGTTCAATATGCGTGTTATAGAAAAAGGTAAAGGAATGTATCCACACAGATAATTTTCTTAGCAGACAAGGAAAAAATGTTATTTATGTAAATATATATAGTAATACTCGTACTATTTGCTCTACTTGTGATGACGTTATCAAATATTTTTGTTGCGTCGCATTTTGAGACAAATTGGTATTTTGGCACCGAGTCAAATACCGGTCACACTACGAAGCATTGAATAAGGAAATTGTCTTCATGTTTGAACGATTTATCGATATCAATTTTCAAATAACGTGTTACATCGACCTCGGGTCGGTTAGATGAATGAGTGTCTAGATCAGTTTAAACTGTTGCTGGATGCTTTTTTACAATCCAAAGAATGAGTGCAGTGCAGTGATTTAAAACTCACGCCATGTTTGCAAAGAGAGCAATAGGTATGTCACATGATATACAACCTTAAAACGATAAAACTCAAACTGAATTTTGGCGTGATGGATGCGAGACATGAATGGCATGAGTTTGCGGTTCCGCGCTTTTAAATTGTTGGATGGCGTGTCTTTAATATTTTTATAGAAGGGGGCCAAGTGATGATTTAACACGCATCGTGCTACTTATGGAATGTGGTCTGATTTTGTCATTATTTAAAAACGTAGACACACGGTATGATTATGTGGTATTGTATTATATACTTAAAACTCTTACGCCACATCTAGGTCAAAATAATATTTTACGTGAATACGTCTATTCATTTACGTAAATACTTAAAACATTATTTTGAGTAAATTTTTTTGTATTCTAAAACTAATATTTTATTTATTATACAAATATTTTTCGTTCAAATGTAAATAGCTCGTTGATGTGAGATATGAGTGGTTCAAGTTCGCGTTTCCGCACTTCTTAAATTGTTGGGCGGCGAGTCAAATATTTAACCTGCGTCGTAATTGTGAACTTCTTGAGGAAGCTGGTCTGCTCGGTTCTGAAATACACAAATAAATAATATTGGTATAAAATTTATTTAAATTTTTAAATATATTTACATATTTATGTAAATTACTTCCGTCGCCTCTTACGACACCCACGGGATGATATGGGGTAGTAGATTCTCTTACAACACCACTAAACAGCTAGGTCAAAATAACTAGTTTTTTTTTTGTAAATACGAAGAAGTGTGTTTTACGTAAATACTTAAAAAAGCATTCTTTTGATCTGAATTTCTTGTATCCTTAAACTCAAATATTTTATACAATTATTCAAACTTTTATAAAAAATATAAAAAAATATATCTTAAGAATTTCGTCTCCGCAGTTCTTCCACAGTCTACTTAATCCAACACGACGTGTAATCGATTCGTTTGCAAGACAATGCGAATGCAGTTGCTGACGTTTAATCTTTGAACAGTTCAGAGAGTAAACGGAAATGTTCGCTTAAATAAGCGAAGTGAAATCAAATCCCACGCTCGTTTTTAATAAACATAATCCTCCACATTTTTCTAGCTAACTTGATTTAAGTCTTTTTTATAGAATTAAGTTGACAAACGAGCACATAGCCCATCTATTGGTAAGTGGATGCTGTGGCCCACAGACATCTTCATCGATGCTCGACTAAAAGTCATAATGAAGAAGCGTTGTCACCCCTGTGGAATAAGATGAAATCCCTTGTTTCCAGTAAAACGGGTCTCCGGTCCTCTAAGCTCACCATGCACACTGCAGCATCAAGCTGCTATGTTACGCCGGTATTCTGTGAGAGCGTGTTCCTCCCTCGGTCGAGCCGACGCATTCGTACTACAACCATATTGTAGCTGCAGCGTGGCTCTGCCGCATAAATGAAACGTGATTTACGATATTTTGATTCTTAATCGAGGATAGATGTAGAAGTCTATGGGCCACAGCATCCACTTACCTATCAGGTGGACTGTGTGCTCGTTTGTCATCCTTATCTCTATATATAAAAATCAATTGCGTTCCGTTAGTCTCGCTAAAACTCGAAAACTGTTCGAACGATTTTGATGAATTTTTTGGGTGCATTTGTGTAGGTCCCTGAATGGTTGAAATTCACAGTTGAACCTGGTAGGTGGCGCTGTTGTTGAGATAAAGAAAACACTCGTGCGAAGCCGTGACGGATCGCTAGTTCTGTATAAAAGAACACATTTTATTAATTTATTCATATTATTCGCATGCTATTAGGACATAAATAACCATTTAAAAAAATGTCTATCTATCTGTCAATATATGTCTGTCTATCTATTTGTCTGACTGTCTGTCTACCCGGGCTAATCTTCAGAACATCTGAAATTTGCTAACAGATAGAAAGCAACGCCAGGAGGGACCTAGGCTATATATTATCAGATTTTTTTTGCAAAAGCGTAAAATTGATAAAATAAATGGTCTTTGATTATCTTAAATCTAAATAATGCCACATTAATACCTCCTACCCAAGCAAAGCTGGAGCGGATTGCTACTAGGTTATAAGATATTTTACGTGATATTAATAGATCTTCAATTTTTATTTTAAACATTTCTCCATATCGCACATAGTTTTTGAGATAATAGCAAAAAAACAGTCCTCCGAAATTTAACTAATTTCTTAAGACTACTATTATAGATCGGAAGTTTTTTTTTGTTTAAGTTCTACCCGGACGAAGGTGCGAGTTAAAGCTAGTGTCTAAATAAAATCGAGAGAACCTGGTCTGTATAAATTTCCTATTACTTCCTCATGCAAAATAATCTTGCCATTTGTTCAAAATATTGAATTCAGGTGGAATATGTGAGCGAGTCTTTACTTTTATTTACTATCGAATAACTTTAATATTATTGCAATTTTGTGTAGCGTACAAGCGCAATTGGTTGTAGATAATAAAGTAGCTGTATCTTCCTTCTTGCATATTGCAAGTAATTGTACATATTGAATACAAGCTTTTGCCCGTGACTTCGTCCGCGTAAAACTTTAATTAAAGAAACCGGCACATCCATAAATGTGTTGTTTTGGGAATTACTTCAACAGTATTTCTGCAACATTCTCAAAACTATGCGCAGTATGGGAAAATGATTATAATAAAAATGGAAGATCTAT
>JAGSMP010000823.1:0-93583 GCA_029286625.1 Parnassius orleans | reverse complement strand
CGTAAAATTGATAAAATAAATGGTCTTTGATTATCTTAAATCTAAATAATGCCACATTAGTACCTCCTACCCAAGCGAAGCTGGAGCGGATCGCTACTAGGTTATAAGATATTTTACGTGATATTAATAGATCTTCAATTTTTATTTTAAACATTTCCCCATATCGCACATAGTTTTTGAGATAATAGCAAAAAAACAGTTCTCCGAAATTTAACTAATTTCTTAAGACTACTATTATAGATGAGAAGTTTTTTTTGTTTAAGTTCTACGCGGACGAAGGCGCGAGTTAAAGCTAGTGTCTAAATAAAATCGAGAGAACCTGGTCTGTATAAATTTCCTATTACTTCCTTATGCAAAATAATCTTGCCATTTGTTCAAAATATTGAATTCAGGTGGAATATGTGAGCGAGTCTTTACTTTTATTTACTATCGAATAACTTTAATGTTATTGCAATTTTGTGTAGCGTACAAGCGCAATTGGTTGTAGATAATAAAGTAGCTGTATCTTCCTTCTTGCATATTGCAAGTAATTGTACATATTGAATACAAGCTTTTGCCCGTGACTTCGTCCGCGTAAAACTTTAATTAAAGAAACCTGCACATCCATAAATGTGTTGTTTTGGGAATTACTTCAACAGTATTTCTGCAACATTCTCAAAACTATGCGCAGTATGGGAAAATGATTAACATAAAAATGGAAGATCTATATATTTTACGTGAAAACCTGGACCTTTCAAAAGCCTTTGACCTGGTTTCCTACAATGTTCTGTGGCGAAAACTTCGGGAGGCGAGAGTTCCTGCTTCATTAGTGTCTACGTTATCTATGTGGTATGACAAGCAAATAAACTTTGTAAGGTGGTACAATGCATTGTCTGACCCTTATAAATTGTGTGCGGTGTAATGCAGGGAGCTATTACCTCTCCGAAGCTTATTAATATCTACATAAATAAGCTGATTGACGAGGTTAGCAGCACACATGTTGGTTGCCATATAGATGGAGTAATTCTAAACAACTTGAGCTACGCAGACGGCATGGTGCTGCTGAGCCCGTCAATCTGTGGAATACGAAAGTTGCTTGCCATTTGTGAGGATTATGCTGAGCAGCATGGATTGAAATATAATGCTGAGAAAAGTGAACTGTTGGCCGTCAGAGGTAGAAATAAAAGTCCAACATATGTCCCTCCAGTAAAGCTTAACGGTTCACTTTTACAGAGAGTAACCCATTTTAAATATCTGGGTCATATTGTGACAGAATACTTAAAGGATGACCTAGATATCGAAAGGGAATGCAAGGCGCTAGCTGTGAGAGGTAGTATGGTGGCTCGAAGGCTTACTGCTTGCTCTGTACCAGTTAAAATTACACTGTTCAAGGCTTACTGCCAATCATTTTACACCAGCAGCCTTTGGGCCAATCATACCCAAAGGGCTGGAAATACCCTGCGTATCCAATATAACAATGCCTTCAGGTTTCTGTTGGGGCTTCCACCTTATTGTAGTGGATCAGGCATGTTCGCCGATGCGCATACTGACGACTACTTTGCGATCTTGCGTAAAAAAGTGGGATCATTGATGCGCAGAGTGAGGGAAAGCTCGAATAGTATCTTGAGGGTCTTTGCGGAGCGGCTAGATGGCCCGACACTGGGTAGGTTTGTCAAGCTACATTTACTAAATGGAGCTTGATAAAACCCCCAATTTTTTGTGTATTTCTGTCTTGTTTTATTTATAATATGTTTTATTTACTAACATTAATTCTTGAGTTTTATTTCTATTACTAACATGCTATGGGCCTACGTTGCCTGAAAAATAAAACATTTTTATTTTTATTTAATTTTTTTGGAACGAAGTTCTTTATCGGACGGTACGAATTTGGCGGATGGGGGCTAGGCGAGAAAAAGTATAAGATTTTTCCGTCACGACCCCTTCTGACGTAGTGTAGACGGCCTTGGCGGCTATAAGGAAGCGAGATGGAATTATATCCATTTCCCTCGCACTTTTTCTTCTCTTGGCATGAAAGAAATATTATTTTAAATGACACTTCATTTTAATAGACGCTAGTAATTCATTTATGTGTATTTGTTAATCAATAATATAATACGTTTATCAATAATGATATATTAAAAGCGTCAGTAGCCTAATGGCAGGGCGCGGACCGCGAACTCGAAAGGTCGTCGAATCCATTCGACTATTGTCGTGAACCACTTCTAACACAAGCATTTTAAGCTTACCAGAAGTGGTTTAAAACAATATTCCGCAAGATCTCTTTCAATAAGCTACTTATAGGCCAGTACCTAGTAGGGTTCCGTAGTTAAACAACAAGGAACCATTATAGTTTCGTCATGTCCGTTCGTCCGTCCGTCCGTCCATCCGCGGTTTAACTCAGAGACCCTAGGTGCTACAAGTCTGTAATTAGGCACAGTTATAGATATTAATCATGCCTACAAAACTGTGAAGTAAAATCTTAAAAAAACATTTTTATTTTGGGTACCTCCCATATAGATGATTTTTTTTATCATCGTCTATTCAATTGTGTGGGATATCGTTGGACAGGTCTTTCAAAAACACTGGGGGTATGGATGAACATCTTTTCGATCCAGCGGTCCGTTTGCGAAATATTTAGCTTTAAAGTGGTATTTTCATTCGAGTCATGTGTACCTTTACCAACTATACCGCCGTTTTTAGAAATATAAAAAGTATACACGATGGTAGTATATATAATGAAATTGAAAGGAAAATTATCAAAGCTAAGCAGAATTAACAAGTTAACGAGTAATAAACGACCAACTTATAAAATACATATAATAGTAAAAAATTCGTTACAACTCCATAGAAAATGATCTAAAACTAGCTGCATTATAACTTTGTAAACTGTGAAAAAATAAATATTTTTATGAAGAAAACGACTTATATTCATTACTACTATAGCTTTACTTTTTCATTTGCGGGATAGCCAAGGAGGATCTTACTTACTTACTTACTTACTACTTTCACTTTATTTATTAGTTGTTAGTTATTGTAGGCCTCATTCAAAGTATTCATACAATCATTAGCCTCATACAGTTTCATTCGTCACACTCTTGATTTACGCGGGCGACCTCAGGATAATTTAGGGCAGTGGTAGTTTACGTGAAGGTTCGTTACGGTCATATATATCTTAGGGTTGCACTGCCGGGAATATATAGATAGATAGTGAACTATGATCATTTATGTACGGACTTGGCATGTGAATGATTTGATGTAGATTGCATTATTTTCAAAATCGAAAAGTTTTTTTAATCTATTCTGAATAACACTCCATATAAGTCTGATTATAAAATAAGTCCTTCAGTTACCATCGGCCAGTTTTGGCCCATTTTTAGTCGTAATAGCGGTCAAACCACGAAGTTAACGTATTGTGACGGGCAACTACGGAACCCTACCTCTCCATTGTGCGTGGCCCGATTCGCACTTGGCCAGTTTTTTTTAAATATAATAAATCATTCTTTACTTTTCCATTGAAATAAATTAAAGTTTCTGTATTCTATAAATATTTATGTCTGAAAGTCGTCTTGTACTTTGACGCAGTTGATGTGGGCGCCAGTGTATAAAATTATCGTTATTTGTATGTATTTCATTTATTCATTATTTAATACATCTTATCAAAAGTTCTCTGCTGAATATAGGCCTTCCCATTAGATTTCCTCAGAGGGGGATATTTGCCAAAGTTGCCACGCTTCTCAGGCGGGTTGGCAGATGGCAGACCCGCAGATTTTTATTATTTTGTTTTATGTTTTTATCAGGAAGATGCTACTGCCCATCCTCTGCGTAATTTTCTTCTGTCGCCTCTTAGTTACCTATGATATTGGATTTGGATTCTCGTACGTCGCCCCAACATGACCACAAATGGTATCTCTACCCTCTCGAGTTACAGGCGTGAGGGTTTATGTACGTGGAATAAAACTAATTTTACGGATTTTATCGGGTTTCATTTTAACTATTTTGATTCCCGACATCAGGACGTTAAACATCTCAGTCCCCCCCGTGACCTTGGGTGCTCTAAAGTGCCCGAAACGTCGGTTTATTTATGTTTAAAATATACTTAACCATGATATCGATATCACTTTCCAATAGATGGACTGCAGCTCGTTGGTTATACAACAATTAGAAAATTTATTAAAAGAAGAATGATAAGAAGAACATATCAGTGAAACCATAAAAATTAGTTACGTTAAACATTCCATCCCTTCACATTCGAATAATCTCTATCTTGTTATTGATTGACTGGTTAATTACGTTATTAGATTATTATCGATAGGTAATTCAATTAATGGATTGAAAACCATTTAATATTTATCTCTATAGATTAATTAATTAATATTTAATAATTAATTAATCTATAGAGTAGTGTTATGGAAAAATATATAGTTTTCCACTTTAATAACTTAGATGACATAGTTTAAAAAAACGTACAACGTAGATCGCCGTCATAGAGCAAGATCCCAGGGCCACCAGACGTCACTTACCAAGCTAGCACTTGGCCCACTGACCAAGCTAGTAGGTAGGCATGCGATCATAATACATACTGTTGCGCGCCACTATTAATGTCTTGTACATACCAACACTAGCCACTAGCGCCCTCTAGTATCGAGTAGCAGAACTAGGAGAGTCAAGATCCTTCTAGAAATTTCGGGACCGATATGTACTCAAACATTCTAGATGTTTCTACAGTAGAAGGTTCTGGAAACTATCTGATGCCCTATATAAGGCCGGTATAGACCGCGACCTAGTCAGTATTGAATTGGCGATACAAGCGAATACTTCGAAGCGATACAACTGCGAATTAAAGTGATCGGTAGTACAATTCTGTTTTGTTATTAGTGTGGTTTTAAGTTGTAATTAGTGTTGGTAATTAAAGTGTCAATTTTGGTAATTCACTCGGCAGTTTTTAATTCTCTCGAACCCCAAGCTCGTAACAATACTAACACTACTCAATCACACATTTCGTTCTTCAGAAAATAAGTGACGTCTGGTTGCCCTGCGATCTTGGACTATTAAATTTCTTAGGGACCCACACACATACGCAAGGAGATTACGTTTGACCTCATGTAAACTAACACTAGCTAAGGCGTCCTTTCGACCAGCCACCATCTCCTATGATTACTAGGACTGGATAACATAGCTCTCGACTAGTTATGATCTCATTTGACAACGTGGACCGGACAAAACTATCACTGCATACAAACTAAAGTAAACAAACGAAAGTTATCGAAGGCTGCCGGACGCGGTGGTAGTGTGCTCACGCTTCGACATATAAAACAAATTCATTGAAACTAGTACTGCGTGTGGTCAAAATTCGACCATTTTGGTTGAAGCGTTTTGTTTGGAAAAGTCACTTATCGGCAACATACATACATGATTTTTTTCTGGACATTTTTTCATAGTTCTTTACGAATAATAGTTTTATTTCGGCCTCTGCTTGCTTCAAAGTCTTGTGACGGTTCGTCCACATCGCTTCGATATGTTTGAGGAGAGCGATGGCTGCCATATACGTCATATTTGTTAACAGGTGTTGCTTGTGGGGCTGATCTGCTCGGCCTATCTATGACGATATGTCAGAACATGCTTCAGCTACCGATGGATCTATTATTGATGTCCATTCTACTATAAATAATAATGATAATTCTTTATTGAACACATAATTAATATACAATTCATTGATGCCCTGACTCCTACTGGGATACCCTGTATGTTTTAGGAGACAGGTTCCCTCCCATTCAATTATTTTCCGTGTACAATACAGACTATAAAATAATGTGTGAGTGTGTGTGTGTGAGTGTGTGGGTGTGTGTGTGTGTGTACGCGCACGCGAACGTGCTTGCGTGTCCGTGGGTGGGAGTGTGTGTGTATGTGTGAGCTACAGCTACATGAGCTACAGCATCGACTTACCATAAGGTGGGTTAGGTAACCATAAGATTATGGTAAGTGGTTGTTGTAGCTCAAAGGCACCTTCATCCATACTAGATTAAAAATCAAAATGAAAATGCTTTGTCACTCCTATGACGCGACAAGCTTTTATATCGTATAAATTGTGAAATGTAATAAATTGATGGGTTTGATTTAATTTAAAGTGTATTTTAAATAAAACTATTTTTACAGTATTTATCGCGTTTAATTTACTTATTTTATTTCCCGACGTTTCGGGTGCTTTACAGCAACCCATGGTCACGGGGGGACTGAGATGTTTGACGTCCCGATGTCACAGTTAGCCTAGCTACCTTCAGTTTTTGAATACTAATTTTTGATTCAATCTACGCAGAATGGGCTTACAGTATCTTGAAGTCTTGCAGTGGTATGCATGGGTTTGGATTTAGTTTTGTTAATTATAGGATCCCAAGCAGATGGCAGTACCCATCCATCTTCTCTATTGAAATTAGGATGTTTTTTAATTTCAATAGCCTCGCGTATCATCCTTGGTAGAAATCGGTGTTCTTTTGCGAGGACTTGTGGTCTATCAAATCTAATGTAATGGCGGGGACGATCTTGAACATGTTCACAGACTGCAGACTTCCCAGACTTTCGGAGCCTCACGTCAGCTATATGATCTTTCACGCGGGTTTTAATGGATCTTTTTGTTTGTCCTATGTAAGAGGGACCACATTCACAATCAAGCTTGTACACTTCTGCATCTTGTAGATTACACTTGTCGGATGGTAAAAATTGACTAATCTTCTTCGGCGGCTTGAAGTATGTTTTAATAGAAGCTCGCTTCAAAATGTAGCCAACCATGTCTGTGACTCCTCTGGCATAGGGTAGTACAGCAGGCACACGCTTGACTGTGGCCGGCTTCAGTTGGTCACTGTGACGTAGGCGCGGGACCCGAAGCTTGTTGTCTTGCAATACTTGCTCGACATGCTGAAGCTCGGCGGCCAGATGTTTTCTGTCACAGATCCCTCGTGCTCTCTGAAACAAAGATTTTCCCACGGTTGATAACTGTGATAGATGATGGTGCGATTCACCATTTAATTTTTTTTATAGAATAATATATTTATTTTCCTATACACAGTGTGACCAATAGTGTTATCAGGATTTCAAAAGACTAATACTCGTACATCTAGGAAAGCTAAATAATTGTTTGCCTTTAACTCCATTGCGAATTTTATTTTAGAGTTTATGGAATTAAGGTGGTCTAAAAATGCAATTACTTTGTCAGATGGTAAAATTGTGAAAGTGTCGTCTACGTACCGCTGGTAGAATCTTGGATTTGCAGGAGCAGTAAGAAGGGCTTCTCCGCAAAGTACTCCATGAATATGTCGGCGACAATGGGAGATATATTTTTATTATATTTATTATATTTTCCCAATCCGTCAAGTGTAATATCCCTCTACAAGATGCAGGAGTGTACAAGCTTGATTGCGAATATGGTCTCTCTTATATAGGACACACAAAAAGATCCATTAAAACCCGCGTGAAAGAACATATAGCTGACGTGAGACACCGACGCTCTGGGAAGTCTGCAGTCTGTGAACATGTTTAAGATCGTCCCCGCCATTACATCAGATTTGATAGACCACAAGTTTGTTACGTTGAAGTTCAGCGCCGAAACTAAATCTCCCCAAAGATGAGATTAAAGCGTTGTACAACTTACGCAACAGACCAGAGCTCACGATTCTCCGTGCAGATAAACATATTCATATTCATATTCATTTGTTGCGTCTTGTTGTTACATAGGTGTTACAAAAATGTTTAAGTCACAAACAAGAACCCTATAAGGACACTGCAAATTACTTACAGAAATTAAACACTTAATGTTAATTATATTATAAACATTTAATATTATATATCATAACTATCTTAACTTACAATTTTACATATTATAATAGCTAGGTAGGTATACATTTTTTTTTGGTATTATGTTCCCAATTTATCATCCAAATGTTCATTTATAGAATAGTAAGCCTTATCAAGAAGGAGTTGTTTTAAATTATTATCAAATTTACTTCCCTGGAGGGCTTTTATAGAGTTAGGCAAGTGATTGTACAACTTGACTGCCATATAGAATGGACCTTTTTTGAATAGATCAAGGTGTGGGGTTAACAGACATAAGTTATTGGCCTGGCGAGAAACGTAGCGTTTAGGAAGATCAGTAATTTTATTGCAATATTGCGGGCTGGTGCGGACTAGTCTACAAAGGAAATGCTACCGTAGTAATGGATACGTCGGATAAGGTCAAAACAAACCCTAAAACCAATGTGCTTAAAACAACTAGCGATCTAATAAAGAATTACTCCAAAAATTAAATCTCGACGTAAATTCGATAATACCACCGTGTACCAAACCACCGACGTTGTATGCGTTACCGAACACAATACACAAACCAAAGGCTCCACTACGTCCCATAGTGAGCCAGATCGATTCACCAATTTATAAGTTGGCTCAACACTTCACAAAAATTCTGTCACCGCTGAGGGGACAAACCAGAGCACACACAAAGGATTCGTACCATTTTGTTAGTGAGATAAAAGATCTACATCTCGCTGACAATGAAACTATGGTCAGTTTTGATGTTTAGTCACTATTGACATGCTTACCTATTGAATACTGCATCTCAATTGTAACCAGGAAGCTAGAAAAATACAACATTCCTACAGAATATGCAGTATTACTCAAACACTGCCTAACATCTGGCTATCCATTGTGGAAGCAGGAGTTTTACAAGCAAGTGGATGGTGTGGCGATTGGCTCACCTGTATCTCCCTTTGTCGCCGATATTTTCATGGAGGACTTTGAGGAGAAAGTCCTGCTTACTGCACCAGTAACTCCAAGGTTCTACAAGCGGTACGTAGACGATACTTTCACAATTTTACCATCAGACAAAGTAACTGCATTTTTAGAACATCTTAATTCCATAAACTCTAAAATACAATTCACAATGGAGTTAGAGCTTCGGGTCCCGCGCCTAAGTCACAGTGACCGAGTGAAGCCGGCCACTGTCGAGCGTGTGCCTGCTATACTACCCTATGTCAGAAGAGTCACAGACAAGGTTGGCTACATCTTGAAGCGAGCTTCTATTAAAACAATAAGATTAGTCAATTTTTATCTATCCTGTCCTATCTACAAGATGCAGGAGTGTACAAGCTTTATTGCGAATGTGGTCTCTCTTACGTAGGACAAACAAAAATATCCATTAAAACCCGCTTGAAAGATCATATAGCTGACGTAAGGCACCGACGCTCGGGGAAGTCTGCAGCCAGTGAACATGTTCAAGATCGTCCCCGCTATTACATCAGATTTGATAGACCACAAGTCCTCGCAAAAGAACACCGATTTCTACCAAGGATGATACGCGAGGCTATTGAAATTATAAAACATCTTAATTTCGATAGAGAACATAGATAGGTGCTGCCATCTGCTTGGGATCCTATAATTAACAAAATTAAATCCAAACCCAAGCATACCACTGCAAGACTTCAAGATACTGTAAGCTTATTCTGCGTAGATGGAATCAAAAATTAATATTCAAAAACTGAAGGTAGCCGGGCTAACTGTGACATCGGGACGTCAGACATCCCAGTCCCCCTCGTGACCATGGGTTGCTGTAAAGCACCCGAAACGTCGTGAATTAAAATAAGTAAATTAAACGCGATAAAATCTGTAAAATAGTTTTATTCAATGTGTAGTGTTCGCGTTAATATAAGAAATCATTAAAGTGTATTTTCTTCTTTTTGGAGTATTTAAATAAAAGCTTGTTTTAAAAAAAAAAAATACTATTAATTTATTTTTTATTTTTTAGTAATCGCTGGATAACTAAAACTAAATATAGATATGTTTCTAAATCTTTTCATTTCATATTGGTTTTTGATCTCCATCTTAGATCCGCCATCTTGATTTTTTTTTATCTCCAGCAGTTGACCGTTGTCCCTACAACATTTGTTCGAGTTCCACCAAACTATCCCTAACCTTTGCCGAGCTATAACTCTTTAAAACTGGTATCGCGGCCATCTTGTTTTCCGCCATTTTGAATTTTTTTCAACACCACTAGAATTTGCCTAGAGTGTTGGTCGATATTAGATAGTTAAAGCATGACCTCGCTAAGCCTTTCCGTTTCGCCGGTAGTAGTTCACCATCTCCTCGAAGAGGTGAACGCAGACGTCATTTTATTCGAATTCTTCTCAATGAATCCTTTAATTTGATATCCATATCATGGGGGTGAATAAAAAAACATAATCCGCAATCTTTGGGAGTCCACCATATTCGATTAAGAGTGACGTCATTTTATATTTGTTTTCTTCTCACTAAACCCTTTCATTTGATACCCACATCATGGGAGTGCATGGAAAATAACTAGTCCACCATCTTAGGCGGTCGGCCATATTGCATTTAGATGACGTTATAGATATGACACTAAGTTAACCATGCATTGTCATCCAAACTAAACATATATGCAAATTTCAGCTCAATCGGTTGAGGATAACTGCTTTAAAATTCAATTACAAGATTTTACCGTAACAAACACAAACATTGCAAGTTAAATGAAAGCTTTTAAAAACATTCTGATTTCAATAGAGCAGGAGCAGGAGCAGGAGCAGGGCACTACCGCCTGCTTGGGATCCTGTAATTAATAAAATTAAAACTAAGCCCCAGCATACCACTGCAAGACTTCAAGACCAAAAGTATTGATTACAAACTGATTTAAAACTCTCTTGTCCCGCAAAATCTGCTTATATACTTCCCTTCAGAAATATTAATGTTCTTGTGTTTTCCTTTGGTAAGGTATTATTTACTTCGTATTTAGTAGGTAAAATGAAAAATAAAATCTTATCGATCATAAATTTAGACCATTGGATTAAGAAGGAAACGTAACCTTAACGGGTAACTGTTCCAGGATTACAATGATAAATTGGTTACGAAAATATTTACGCCGATATTGATAATAAATAACAATAGTAAAAAAAATTGTACCACAGGAAATAATTTTTTACATATCATAACATATATCTTGAGATAAAAATATATACTTGTAGTTGAGACTCAACTATATTATGTTATTAAGCAATGAATTGAAATTGAATTTTCTTTTAGATTCCTTGAATGCCTCAAAGGAAAAACCTTGTTACAAGAAGTTTTGTTACAAGTACTTTTGGAGTCTATTTAATAACGATCGATTTATTGCCTTGGTTAGTTTGGTCGTTCAAAAACATATAGAACAAAGAATCAAAGCTTCTTACGCGTCGCCTTTAGTGCGGCTGGTAAAAGCCGACGTAAATAACACACAGTCATAATAAACGTATAAAGTAAAGACCTAATTGAAAATGTACGATGTGTGACTATAGCAAATGTAGAGTACCACCTGTTAAGACATGCGGGAAGTCTCTGGCTCTGGACCATGCTTAGTGGCATTGCTTGAGGGAGGACTATGTGTACAGAAGTAGACTTGTGATGGGCTGCAAGGATGATGATGATGATGATGAAGAAAGGTAAACTAACGGTCTTACGCCTCAGTGCACATGCCATAGAGTGTATGTACGGGAGTTTTTTAAAGGACATATTAAATTAAAAATATATATTTTATTGCGATATTAGCCCAAAGGTTTGCGAAACTCATAAATATTAGTCTCAAATTCGCCATTGATTACTTTCGTGAAAAGTTTAGTTATAATGGTTAACTTAATGAGGATATAATAATAATAATAATAATAATATGTTTATTTGTTGATCACAAGTAATACATTAAAAGATGTTAACAATTGTTTATTGTGTCCTGTATGATCTACCTTTAATTGGCATACAAATATTTAAATGGAAATAAATTGTCCGATTAATTGCAATGTCCAACTATTACAAATTACGAGGTCAATCATCAAATCATAATTGTGTAATTTTAGTAAATGTCAAAAAAAAATCAAAAGAAAGAACAATCTTGTAAATAAAACACAAAAAAAAATCAAAATCAATTCAAAATTTTTCATGAATAAATTCTTGCATTGAGTAGTAAACTTTTTCAACTAATAGAGCTTTTAGTTTTTTCTTAAAGTCTTCTATTTCTTCTTCTTTAATATTGCTAGGCAAATAATTGTAGATAACAGGAGCCATCCCTATTATACTATGTCTTAATAGTGCTGTTTTACCTGATACATTAACAATTTTATGTTTTAAACGTTGAGTTTTTCTTTTTTCGCTCGAGGTAAATAATAAAAGTTTCGAATTTTATATATCTTTTTATAGGAGAGGGGGCAAACGAGCATACGGCTAACCTGATGGTAAGTGACTACCGCCACCCATGAACAACTGCAACACCAGGGGAATTGCAGGTGCGTTGCCGGCCTTTTAGAAAGGAGTAAGCTCTTTTCTTGAAGGTCCCTAAGTCGTATCGGTCCGGAAAAATCGCCGGTGGTAAGCTATTCCACAAAGAGGTCGTACGCGGAAGAAAACTCTTAGTGAAACGTACAGTGGTGGACAGCCAAGCATCCAGATGGTGTGGATGGTATCGGGAATCTTACCGCGATGTGCATTCGTGAAATTTTGGTGGCTGGGATTAATCCGAACAATTCCTCAGAGCACTCCCCGTGGTAGATGCGAAAGAAAATGCAAAGGGATGCAACATCTCTTCGCGGCGCCAGTGAATCGAGCCGATCGGAAAGGACTCGGTCATTGACGATTCGAGCCGCTCTGCGCTGGATGCGGTCAAGTGGAAGGAGCTGGCACTGGGGAGCCCCAGCCCAGAGATGGGAACAATATTCCATGTGAGGCCGAACCTGCGCCTTGTAAAGTTGCAGGCGGTGTGCCGGCATGAAATACTGTCCCGCTTTGCTTGCTTTTTCATTTATATACAAGCTAGGAAGTGTCAACATTTTATATTTTTTAAAGTATGGTTTGCAACTATCAGTAGATTTAAGCCCGAATATCGCTCTAATACATTTTTTCTGAGTTTTAAATATAGTATCTTTATCCGAACAGTTGCCCCAAAATATTATACCATACCGTAATGTTGACACAACATAGGTGTTATAAGCTATTAATGAAGTTTTATAATGTGATACCTTTGAAAGTGTTCTCAGAGCAAATATGTGACTATTTAAGCGTTTGTTTAGTGTCTGAACGTGTGCTTTCCATTTCATATTATTATCTATTTCTATGCCTAGGAATTTAGTGGAAGTTACCTCTGTAATAGGCGATCCCTTATAGTTAATATTTAGTTGAAGCGGGCTAGTTCTATTTTGGTAGAACTGCATGTTGGCAGTTTTTAACAAATTTATACGTAACTGATTTACTGTAAGCCAGTGAACAATGTCAGCAAGTGCATTATTTATTTCATTTTCGTAAATATTTATATCCGTACATTTTATTAGTGTCGTACTATCGTCAGCAAACAATATCATAGGATGTCTTATGTTCTTCTTTCACTAATACCATGATTGACCTATTTCAATAGAGGGTATTTAATTACTCTTAATAAAATAACAACACGTAACCTACATTGTAAACTCCCATCTTGAACAGACATGCAAATAATTTTATTTATGTTAAATTTACCTCGTTTCAGTGTTTAATTGGTTTGTTCAGAAATACATTTAACTGAGTCTCAGCTAAAGGAACATTCAAACTTTTGGACATGTTGGTAACATGGGATACAGGCTGCTGTCAGAATTTCACAAATGTGAAAGGAAAACTTATTTTATATCTGAAAATATCACTGGCTTTGTTTATAAGAAAATACACATACTCGTAGGTATCATTTCGTGGTGCTAATATTTTGTATCGCCAATTCCAAGGAAATCTCAAACCGGTTAACGAATTAACATTTTTGTCGGTGAACACGTGTTATGCCTCTCAACTACTTACTTACCTATGTTATTACCGAGATATGTTTTAACAGATGGGATGGTGGGTGGAAAATGAATAATAATGAAGTTTTCGGTTAGTTGGAGAGTAATCAACAATGAGTAAAAACGGAATGAAATGAATACAATTTATTGCCAATAGGTTGGAAATCGACCTCGATTACAGTAAAATGTGCACCTGCAACCATTTTTATTGAATAGCTATGAAACATATTTGACGGTGAGCAATCTTGTTATCGTACTTATGTAACAGTGTAAAACGTATTAAATTTTTAACTCATTATGATTAATATCTCTATGTTTAAAAATTACTTCATTCAATTTTAAGTAATTAACAAATTAAGTAGTTTTAAGATGATTTTTTTTTAATTAGACCTTTAGTAATGATACTTAAATAATAATAGTAGTAGTAATGTTCCATTAGTGCTTAGTCTTGCGATGGATTTATCTAATAAAGAATAACTAATGTAACTTCAAGGATTAAAATCTATATATTTTTGGTACGTAATTTATCCAGAGATTCTCAAAATAAAGATATCCAATGTGTAGTACACCTCTTTTAGACCCGCCGCCCACTGGCAGGACGGCACGGCGAGGAATCCTTCGGCATCCCCACCTATAAGCGCACACTAACAGCAATTATGTCATCTTTAGGCATGCTGTATTGTATACCTTATCCAACATCATCATTAAAATTTAAATTTATGGTCACAATAGTTATTTATATTACTATTCGTCACCTAAAAATCCCTTGCCTTGCCGTGTTTTATGCATCCTTTCCAAATTTTTCGTAGCGCAATTTTTCATTGAATTTTTTAATGTAAATGGATTTTCTTCATTCCAGATTTGAATACTTTTCTTATTTTTATTCCACTAAAAATGATAGAATGTCTGTAATAACATCCATTATATCCAGGACATATTATCTAGATGACTATCATGTAATAATTAAATCTTCTCATTGAATACTTTTAAACACGTAATGCGATTTAAGGCTATATTAATATGTCCATATCAATAACAAATATATACAGTGCGCAATATAAAAAAGAGCACGTTGTGATTCCGTCTGAATATACATAAATACTTATGTATAATATATTATTCAATAACTTCATAACGCTGAATTTCTACGTGACACAAGCACAGGGTATTTGTTATTTTTTTAGTTTGCCACCTACGAGGCAAACATAAAAAAAATTGTTTTCTTTTGGTACACTCAATAAAGAATATGATTGTGTGTAGCTATTTGAAAGTAACTTTTCTTCTGTAATATAATTTTGTGAATCGAGAAGTTAATATTTTTGCTAAACTGCGCTCGATAGTGTTTTTTCGGTTTTTGATTTCTTGTTTCTTATATTTCTTTGTTTATATATAAACCCATCATCATCAT
This sequence comes from Parnassius orleans, assembly GCA_029286625.1. Taxonomy (NCBI): domain Eukaryota; kingdom Metazoa; phylum Arthropoda; class Insecta; order Lepidoptera; family Papilionidae; genus Parnassius; species Parnassius orleans. Next base: position 78,376 of record JAGSMP010000823.1, on the reverse strand, counting down.
AGTTACAACCTATTACAAGTTAACCGCTAAAAAGAACCACTTGGTCGTATCTCCTCAATTTCAAGGCATTCCCCTCGTTGCCATAGCTTGCATTGAAATCCTCGGCGTCGACACATCGAATGACGTTCAATTCCGCGGTCACTTGGAAGGGAAGGCCAAACTGGCCTCTAAAAAGCTTGGCGGGCTTTGTAGAGTGGGATAGTATTTCATGCCGGCACACCGCTTGCAACTCTACAAGACGCAATTTCGGCCTGACATGGAATACTCTTCTCATCTCTGGGGCGGGGCACCCCAGTGCCAGCTCCTTCCACTTGATTGCATCTAGCACAGAGCGGTTCGAATCATCGGCGACCGAGTTCTTTCTGATCGGCTTAACTCACTGGCGCTGCGAAGAGTTTTTACATCTCTTAGCATATTCTATCGCATCTAACACGGGGATTTCAGAGAAATTGTTTGGACTAGTTCCAGCCGCTCAATTTCATCATCGCATATCGCGTAAAATTCGCGATATCATGTGATTTACAAGAAGTTTTCTTCCTCGCACAACTTCCTTGTGGAAATGACGATCACCAGCGAGTGTGCAGCATCTTATATAAAAAAGTGCACTGCTGAACCTAAGCCTCCACCAAGGAATGCCACAAAGCACGGTCTTGAGCTGTCTGCATCCATAGACTTATTTTATTTACTAATGGGGGGCCACCCCAAACTTCGCTTACTGATACGAGGCTTGTCGCTCGAAAATATTTTATAGGAGAGGGGGCAAACGAGCATGCGGCTCACCTGATGGTAAGTGACTACCACCGCCCATGAACAACTGCAACACCAAGAGAACCAGAGGAATTGCAGATGCGTTGCCGGCCTTTTAAAAAGGAGTAGGTTCTTTTCTTGAAGGTCCTTAAGTCGTATCGGTCCGGAAAAATCACTGGTGGTAAACTATTCCACAAGGAAGTTGTGCGAGGAAGAAAACATCTTCTAAATCGCACAGTGGTGGACCGCCAATCATTCAGATGGTGTGGATGGTGTCGGGAGTTCTGCCGCCATGTGCGTTCGTGAATTTGACGGCTGGGATTAATCCGAACAATTCCTCAGTGCACTCCCCGTGGTAGATGCGAAAGAAAATGCAAAGGGATACAATATCTCTTCGCAGCGGCAGTGAATCGAGCCGATCGGAAAGGACTCGGTCGTTGACGATTCGAGCCGCTCTGCGCTGGATGCGGTCATGTGAAAGGACTGGGCATTGGGCACTGGGGAGCCCCAACCCAGAGATGGCAACAGTATTCCATGTGAGGCCTAACCTGCGCCTTGTAAAGTTGCAGGCGTTGTGCCGGAATAAAATACTGTCCCGCTCTGCTGAGCACGCCAAGCTTTTAGAGGCCAATTTGGCCTTCTTCCAAGTGACCACGAAACTGCGTCACTCGATATGTCGACGCCGAGGATCCGATACTGGCTGAGGCAACAAGGGAGTACCTTGAAACTGAGGAGATACGACAAAGTGGTTCTTTTAAAGGTAAACGCGCAAACTTGTGTCTTCTGAGGATTAAACTGGACTAGATTTAGTCACCCCCAATCCGAGACTTTGTTCAGCAAAGACTCGACTTCAGACACAAGTTTGTTCCGGTGCTCGGCGACGTTTTCCCGAGAAATATTGGCATGGCCGGTGTATAGAGCATCACCAGTGCTGTCATCCGCATAGAAATGAATACTACCGGTATGCAACATATCATTGATATGCAGAAGAAACAGCGTTGGTGATAGCACGCAGCCTTGTAGAACACCAGCGTTAATAGGCTTGTAGTCGGAGCATGCACCGTCTACAACGACCTTGATGCTCCGATCTGCAAGAAAGCTGGTGATCCAATTGCACAATTTCTCGGGAAGCCCATAGGAAGGGAGCTTCGAAAGAAGCGCTTTGTGCCAAACCCGATCGAAAGCCTTCGCAATGTCCAAACTAACGGCCTCAAGAATACCTCCCCCTTAGACTCTACTGCCCACGCCCATCTGTGAGTCAGGTAGACCAGAAGATCACCAGCTGATCGACCCCGACGAAAACCGTATTGGCGGTCACTAATCAGCTGGTGATCCTCAAGGTACCGCATGAGCTGGCTGTTTATAACGGACTCCATTATTTTGGAGAACAAGGGGGTGATGGCGATAGGCCTGTAGTTGGACGGGTCTAAGCGGTCGCCTTTTTAGGGATCGGTTGGACAAAAGCTGTCTTCCATGATTTCGGGACTACGGCTAGGGAGTAGGAGTACCGAAAAAGACGCGTTAGAACCGGTGCCAACTCCGAAGCACACGTCCTCAGTACAATTGGGGATTCCGTCAGGCCCACTCGACTTGTGGATGTCCAGGAGAGGAGTGCTTTGCGAACCGAGCGCTGTGAGAACCAAACATCCGGCATGGAGCACTCACACCGCGGGATGGCCGGCGGTGTGTTCTCCCCGTCATCAAGAGTCGAGTTGGACGCAAAAGTGAGCCTAAAGGTTGGCTTTCTCTTTTGCAGCGTGGGCCAGTGAGTCGTCCTCCCTGTGCAGAGATGGTAGTGATGGCTTACAGAAATTCCCTTGGACAGCCTTGACGAGAGACCAGAATGCACAGGTTCCCAAAGGAAGGCGAACTAGTTTCTCGCCAATTCTGCCTATGTGCTATGACTTCGCCTTGGCAATAACTTTTTTGAGGGACCTGGAGGCGAAGTAATACTTCTTTTTAAGCATGCTGGTGTTTACATCCCGAGCCGCCGAAGCCTCAGCCCAGGCCTGATAGCACTCCTGCTTACTGCGTAATGCAATCTTACAGGAGCGACCAAACCAAGGCTGAAATCTGCCTCCGATGGGTACCACAGATGATGGAATAAATAGTTCCATTCCCTGTAGCACCACATCAGTGACAGAGTCAGCAATAGCGCTGGGATTATCCGGCGAGAAGCAAACCCACCCCCATGGGTAGGATGCAAAGAAAGACCGCATTCCGTCCCAGTCCGCCGACCTGTAATGCCAAACACGGCGGCAACCTGCACAACGCAACCGCGAGGGGAGCATGAGTGGCACCACACTCCGGATCAGACAATGGTCCGAAGAGCCGAGAGGGGCATTGACGGAAACCTGTTATCCATCCGGATGAGAGGTCAGCAGAAGGTCCAACAGGGAAGGTGTATGATCCTTCACATCTGGAATCCGCGTAGGCGAAGTAACCAGTTGTGTCGGACCATATGCCAAGGCAAAGTCATAAACAGATCTCCCCGCATGATCGGTTAAACGTGAACCGAGCCATTCGGCGTGGTGGGCGTTAAAATCGCCAAGGATCACGATCTCTGCGGATGGGACCTGTTGTAGCAAGGAATCTGTAGCCATTTGGATGTGGTCGATGAGTTGGTCTGTTTCGGCATTACCGCTATGGGACCTATAGAGGCACCCGTAGACGCGCGGATGGTCGTCGCTATCTACGCGTAGCCAAAGGATGGACAGGTCCGAACCTTCAAGACTGCCGAGGCGTCGAGAACAGATGTCCTCTCTGACGTTTACGCAAACTCCAGCCCGAGGCACAAAGGAGTGTTCCAATTTGCACCCCGGATAGGAAAGATACGAAGTATTAGCCGGAGAGGACACCTGCGTCTCGGTCAGAAAGAGCAAGGGCGGCTTCGCCATCTTGAGATGGCAGTGGATGGCGTTTAGGTTTGAGTGAAGTCCCCTGATGTTGCAGAAATTCACGGATAGCGTGGCAGGGGTCGACTTGGTCTTGTTGCTCAGTTTGCCCTGAGCAGTTATTGTTTTAAGCGAAATTTTATATTATATAATATTTTATAATAATAATGTACAAGGTATCAGGTGTTTAGTGATTCATATATCAGTGGGAGAACCTTATTCAGAGTAAAATTAATACATTTTCTGGTAAGTTTTCCGTGTTTTTCTTCAAATACATATGAAATACATTCTTCTTCATGTTTCTTTGGCTTCTGAAAAGATCAATGCTGTGGTACGAATTTGTGACAGTAGCACTAGACTTCTCTAACTACTACTACATGTTATCAGTCAGTGTTATATAACCAGTAATTGTACATTGTTCTATAAGTATGTATGTTGTTATTAAATTTTAATATGTATACATGTACCGTATGTCAAAGGTCAATCGTTTTTGGGCCCACTAGAAATTTTAAGGACCCTCAATGGTATTACACACAAAATAAAGATACCAATTTCTTATAGTAAATGGCCTATAGATTTTATGAAAATCTAAACGGAATCAAGAAATCTGAATAAAAAATGAGTGGTTTTGATTTTCCGTGTTCTGGTTAATATATTATGGGAAAAAATGCGTGTAATGAATCATTTTTGCAGTTTCTATAAAAAGAAAAATGTGTTTTTTTTACAAAGATAACTTATTATACTTATTTGTATATTATATATTTATTACTAAAAAGAGATACCACTGATGACATTTTTATCCTATTTCTAAATGTGTTAGCTTATATATCATATAACATGGTTGAAAGTCACCGTGGAACGAAACGCTATTTTGTCATTGACTTCCGTACTGCGTAATAACCTGTGGTCCTGTGGCCATATTTGCATAATATAAAATAAAAATATTATAATGCGGAAACGATAACTACTTATGTTCGTTTTATTCCACATTATGTATTTAATTCGTCATTGACATTCAAAAATGAAAACTGACGAGTTTAATTAAAAGTCAATGTGAGTGTATAATACAAGTTTACTTTTCCTCCTAGAATTTTGGAAAATCTATTTATGTTGAATTACCTAAAACAAATGACAAACACAGGTCTTATTAGTAAGTTAAAAGGTTAAAAGTGTCAAAGTATTGAAGTTTTATGTTATTGGTGAAATCTAATTTAATTAATAGATAAAATAAAATCACACAAAATATACACAAATCTATGTTAAAAGAGTATCAATAACCTATTATTGGTCAAGGGATTTAAGTTGTGTATGTAATAAATCTGGTGTCTGTTAATCAGAAATCAAAGTCAAAAAGGAATATAAATGTATTAATATTTATAGTAGGGATAAAATATTATGTAATTAGAAAAAACTCCTTTTGTAAATATTTTGTGTGATTTTATTCGTACTAATAATATTAAACTGTAAAATTACTAATCAATTTTGGTGATGGTGTTTAAAAATGTGACGTCTTTTGTTGTTGATTGTGAAACACTCGTAAAATTGAGAACTCTTAATGTAATAAATATTTACTTGTCACTCCCATGACTGACTTGACACTGGCAGAATTCTATCAAGAGAAGCCATAATTTAAAAGAAGAAGAAGAAGAAGAACTGCCTAAAAATATTGCAAGAAAGTATTGAAACTGCTCATTCCATTAGAAGGTTTGGGTATAGGAATATTTGTATTCAATGTGGATCTTCAATTTTAAGAGCACACCACACATGGGCTGTGCAAATTAACTCAGCAGAAAGAGGTATTATTTTGCAGTGGATACCATCACACCAGGTATTTACTTTACTTTAACAGTCTGTAAATGATCCCTTGCCTGAAATAGCCTTGCCCGGAGGAGTTGATAATTCTTTGGCACACATATTGATGTTTGTAGTATCATCACCTCGCACTACAAACAATTTGGCTATTCACCACTAGGTTATCTTTAACTTTACAGCTTATCAAAAGTCTACTGCTGAACATAGACCTCCCCCACAGATTGCCACATAGGGGAGATATTTGATAACCACAGTTTTTTATCTTTAGTTGTTATTAGATAGATGCTACTTCTTCCTTACCTTACACTCATATTTGTATGCCTTTGTACATAATATACAACTAATATTTTTTACCTTAAATGACATTAGTGTAAATAAAACGTCAAAGAACTTGTGCTTAGTGAAATAATGTTATAATTCTAAAATAACTACTTCACTTGTTTACCTTTCTGATTTGATGTATTTTTATTTCTTTTTACCTTAGTGGAATCTGGTTTAATACAAAAGTATTATGAAGGGAAACGAGTATATGCTATTTATATATAATTTAAGAGGCATTAATACTGTTTATTAGTAATAAAGATTGAAATAAATAAAATATTAATAAATATTATTATTTAGGGGGTAGACACTGTAAAACTATAGTCTGTTCGGTTAGTTGATGAAAAAAAAAACACTTTTCAGGTGGATCGTTTAGAATGAGTCTGCAATCTTGTTGGCCGAGAGTTTCTACAACTGTATGGAGACACAAATGATAATAGGGATATGGAATTACAATCCATGAATATTGAAGACATCGGTAACATCCCACAACCACCCCTTATGCCTGTAACTATAACTCCTGTCATTTCCAGAGCGGCATCAACAATTACTATAATAATATGCAGACCTTTTCTATCAAAAGGTTTAAATTATTTCTTAAGCAAAAATTATCTAGTAAGGGTTATTATACTACTAGAGAGTACATGACAGATAATAACCTCTGGGAATGAGGTGATCGCTACCATGCTGTTTCTAAATGTTTTCAAAACAATTGTATAAAATATAATATTGTAAAATGTGCTTTTTTTTTCAAAAAAAAGTTTCGCTGGGTTTCTTGCTGGTTCTTACCAGGACAGAGGTTTTTTTGCGAACCAGTGGTAAAAGTAAAAATTACTTTTAATAAGTATTATGTATTGTAATCTATATTGAATAAAAATGATTCTATTCTATTCTGTGGCTAGTTATAAGCGTGCTGTTTCTACCTCCCGTCACTGTATTTTTAAGTTATGTAATCATTTATCTACATTCTTTATACCTAAAGTACTAAAAGAGAGATTGCTGATTGATAACTCATTTTATGTGCCACTGTGCGCTCGTATTTGTGAATACCACTTAAATAAACCTCACAATGATTGGAATAATTTATACACAAGTAGTAATGATGCATATTTATATAGTAATATAAACATACATCACTACTATATGGTAGTTTTTGCCACAGTTGCTACGCTTGTGGCAACCAAAGTTTTTTGTGGTATTCTATAGGAAGATGTTGCTGCTCATCTCCTGGTATCTTTATTTTACTCTGTTATGACTTTTACGACACCATACGGGACGAAACGCGATGGCAGTTCACGGAAGGGCTATACAATATTTTACATTATATATTTAATTTAGGGAAGACCTATGTTCAGCAGTGAATTGTTGTAATGATGACGAATAATGATCAATAAAACTTGTAATTATTGTTGCTTACTTGACCTGTTTCTACTATGTGCCTTATTATAAATAAAGTGCCTAATTTATAAATAAACGCCGAGCAAGTTGAATAGATGCTCCCGAGCAAGTTGAATCTCTGGTACCTTTTCGTATCTCTTTCAATTGACAACCTCCTTTTGTTTTTTTTATAGAATAAGTGTGACAAACAAGCGCACGGTCCACCTGATGGTAAGTAGATGCTGTGGCTCATAGACATCTACATTTATCCTCGTTTAAGAATCAAAATGCAGATGCATTGTCACCCCTGAGGACTAAGATGGAGTGCTTCTTTTCCAGTAAAAAAGGACTCCGGTTCTCTATAATCACCATACGAAACACAGGAGCATTAAGCTACTATTTTACGCTGGTAGCGTTTTCCATGAGAGCGTGTCCTACCCCGGTCGAGCCGTATCCATACACAACTAGTTTAAAACTTCTTCATCATTACAGCCCTACACAAGTCCATTGCTGAACATAGGCCTCCCCCAAAGAATTCTACAAAGCACGGTCCTGAGCCACCTGCATCCATCGACTTTTTGAATGTCTTACCAGGTCGTCACTTCATCTAGAGGGTAGCCGCCCCATACTGAGCTTACCGGTACGAGACTGCTACACGAGAATTTTACATTTTAGCTTCAATTGTGGTTGGATGTAAACATGCTAATCAATCAACACATATTAAAAGAATGTCCTGGCACTGCACCTCGCGGCCTGTGATACTTATAATAGACTGCTTTAAGAATATGATGATTTTACAATAATAAATAATAAAAATGCAGTGACAATACAGTGTTTCTTTTTATCCTAACACAAATAGTTCGAAACACCTTACATGCTATTTATTTTTCGTGGTTAATATCTTAAAAATCGGAATGTAAACTTGTTATTCAATCAATACATATTAATAACAATGTCCTGACACTGCACCTGGTGGCATGTGTCACTTTTAATACTGCTTTAAGAATGTGATGATTTTACAATAACAAATACAGTGACAATACAGAGTTTTTTTATCCTAACACGACCAATTCAAAACATCTTACGTGCTATTTATTTTCTCAATCGCCGTAGAGGTAAAACTCGCGAAACACTCCTTAAAAGTTCACTGTTGGACGCACACATGCACCTAAAATCTTGTTACTGGTTGCAAATGATATTAGATAAATAAGTACATGTATGCTTGTTTTTAGAATTAGTTGAGCATAGTTTTGGCTTACTTTTTGCTTCACTTGAATACATTTGTAATGTATTCTGTGCTTAGTATTCAACACACCACAATAAATAATAAATACAGTTAAGAATCAATACATCACCGCGTCTGCTTATTCGTACTGTTTACTCCGGTACTACTATAAGAAAATTCCATCCACCAAGTAGTACTTAAGATTTCGAAATCTACAACTTTTTTATAATTATTATTATTCACAGTGCACTATCACAACATAGGATATCAATAAAAACTATTAGACAGTCGCCCGTATAGGATTTTAGGTTATAGTGAGATTGCCGTTTGATTGTTATTTTCTCAGTATTCTCATTTATATATGGTACAACTAATATTACTATAGTAAGGAATAAATCTACATTCATTTCATTACGAGTCATCACAGTTTTTGGTGGGCCCATTCTCCATACAAAAAGAAACTGTCTCCTTTATATATAGCTTTTAAATAATTTGAAGCTTTTAATTAAGTGAATATTAAATTGACGAATAATAATCAATGATTAATTAAAACTTCGTGAAATAATTAAAGCCACAAAACCAAATAGCATTAAATTATTTGGTCCTTTGACAATGATTTTTGCTGCGATTAATTCATACGGATGCATTAAAGCCTCTAGTGAATCATTACGGAAGCGTAACCAGAGGGCACCGTCCGTGGCACGGGAGAACATACTGTTTATAATGAGTTTTTACTTTTTATATTATGTGGTCTGGTCAACTAGTGCGCACACTCTGGCTCTGTTTATTTAATTTTCCACGCGGACATAAATGTTTACAGTCGCAGTCCGCTACAAGACTTCAGAAACTTAATTGAATCCTCTTGTAATTTATAGTAAATTATTTGTATTATATATATATATATATATATATATATATATATATATATATATATATATATATATATATATATATATATATAATACAAATAATTTTTAATAATTTAACTGAGGTCAAAATACGAGGAGGTTCTATATTCGCATATGTTTATTTTGTGTATGTTTATCGATTTCGTGGAAACGGCTGAACCGATTTCTATGATTCTTTATACCAAAACACTTCAGGGTTGGTCTCGAATAAATTTGAAAAATATAAAAGATGAAGCTTGTAATGTAACTTTAAATTTAAACGAATTTTAAAATTATATAATAAAAATAAATTTTAATGAAATTTAGTGAAATTTAAACGAAATTCTAGCTGTTGTTACCTTGTGGTATTCCTTGTTCCACCCAAAAGGGAAAAAATAAACAAAATTAAAAGCCTTCAAATACTAAAAATAATAGAATATTAGGCATAATGCATGTGAAGTCAGGGGTTCAATTGTTCGATTTATTATGCCTTAGCGCAGACTTCAAAAGCTATTATGTGGAAATTATTTGAATACTATACGAAATACATGCATTAAGCTGCCATTGGTATGCTTATACAATTATTATTAATAATTTTCATTTGCTTAATAAATAAAAGAATGAATGTATACTTTTAAATTCTGTGTGTACATATTGCGGAAATTGGATTTAACACAACATAGTATGAGAACAAAAGAGGATATTTTTATTTTCGGCTTGTTTGAATTCCCGAAATAATTTCGGAGACGTGTACTGTATATTCTGCCTCTCATAGCGGATTAATGTGGCGAACTATGTTACAAAATCTCTCGAGTCTAGAACTTGCATACATGCGGTGAAAACCCGATATTATTATTTAATAATAATGCTCCATGTATGGCGATGAAACGACAAAGCACTCTTAAAATGAAAGATATATTTTCATTATGTTCAATTTAAGATTAAGTATTGCAATTTGCAATTTTAGAAAATTATTATAGTTGGAACTTTTAAGTTTAGTGCGACGTCTTTTAAAAATAAATGCTACTAAAATTAATAAATTTTATTTAAATTAACATATACATAACATTTCAATTGACACAATTGACAAAAATCTATGTATATAATGTTAAGGATTTTCTGGGAGATTTCCACCCCCGTGACCATGGGTGCTGTAAAGTGCCCGAAACGTAGGGAATTAAAAAAGTTAAAATTAAACGCGATAAAATCCGTAAAATTAGTTTTATTCCATCTATGTATATGTTGTGGTTAATGTTCACTATAATAAAATTTGTTGCTACTCACACTTTTCGATGAAAATTAAAATCTGTAAATAAACTTGACCATCTTATCAAATAAGAAGCTCTTAACTGGGTATTCATTCAAACCAATGCCACCCTAGTTATCATTGGGAAGTTGATACGCACAATAAGTATTATTCAATTTCTCACCCTTGTATCGAAATCATATTTTAAGCAAACTGTATCTTAGTGTAGTGCTTCAATATATATATACATAAAAAATGGATTTGGGTGTGATTTGGTCTGACCTCACTATATACTCTTTCTTCTAAATGTTATAAAATCGATTTTAATTAAAATCTTCTCAAATATTCATTACGCAAGTAAGCATTCTATGTAGTTGGTTTGAAAATATCATAACACCGTCTCGAGCTATGCAAGTTGAAAGTTCACTAACGTCCGTACTTAAGTACACAAACACGGATATCGCTTTAAAAAACAATAGAATCGCACTCTATGGATCTCAAAATGTGAAGAAATGCATCTAAAAGGTAAAATTTCAACCCTCAAATTTCGGACTCATTTCTACAATTGCTATGCTATATATAATATCCTAATCTTTGTCTTGAGAGTATCGTGATAGGCGACTAAAGTGAAAGTGAAAGCGAAAAACTCTTGGCCTCTGACCTAGGGTAATATCTCAAAATTTTCAAATCTAACAAGTCCACACTATTGCCTTATATTCGTAAATATGTTACTCGACCAATCCAATCCGAAAATTCTTAGGCTTTAAATACATATCATTTTAGCTAGCTTGATAAAAGATGAATAATGAAATTTAAAACATTAAATTAAAAATAATTAAAATAAAATAATAAATATTAATATCGAAATATACCCGCGGTTAAATTAAAATTTATCGTTATTATTAGCCGCGCAGAAATTTGCCGATGACTACCCCTCACGCCTCCGCCGACCGCGTCCCACGCTCGCCTAGTTAGTATCGTTAGCAACGCTGCCGTGCGCTCACGTGTGCAACGTCTTTAAATTTATTGTTCTCGCTCTGAAATTATTCATTGTTTTCTTGTTAAGTTTTTGTTTGTTATATGTTAGTGCTTTTTTTTAAATCAAAATGGGTCAAGGGAAAGCCTATCGCGGTGGAGAACGTGATATTATTTTAAAGGTTTTAACAAAAAGGTTCGCGTATAGTTCCCTTTGAACGTGCATTAGATCGCGCTAGTGAGACCACAGGGGTGAGTATTCGAACCCTAAGAAATATAAAGAATGAAGCCAAGAAGCTTAGAAGCACTACACCTACACCAGGTACATCGGCTGATACACAAGAAGTAAAACTTAGAACGCCTAAGAAAAAGAAGCCAAGTGGAAAGAAGCTAGACATTGACGATTTTACCATTTGTGCTATTAGAAATATTGTGGAGAGTTTTTATAGCGTAAAAAAAGAAATACCAACTGTTAGAAAAATATTAGCAGTTGCAAAACCGAAATGAATTTTCCTGGTCAAAAAACATCATTGAGAAAAATACTAAAAGAAAAGCTGGGTTATAGATTCCGAAAATGTAAAAATGTTAGAGATTTTCTTATACAAAAACCGGATATAGCGGCTTGGAGAGCAAGATATTTACGACGGTTAAAGGAAAATGACGAACTTGGTGCTGATAAGAAACCTGTCACATACGTCGATGAAACCTGGATTCATAGCCATTACACCGTCATCAAATGTTGGCAAAATTGTCTAGACGCTAGTGTAAAAAATAATTTTAATCTGGGCCAAAGGTGGATTACAATTCACGTGATTATAGTTCACGCTGGGGGTGAGAATGGCTTCATAGAAAACGCAGAACTAATTTACAAATGTAAATTAGTTCCACGGGTGACTATCATGCTGAAATGAATAGTGATAATTTTTGAAATGGTTAAACGAAAAGCTCTTTCCGAACTTATCGCCAAATGGCATAGTAGGAAAGCAAGTAGATACAAACACGGCCGATTTCCTCATAAGAACATAATTATGCAGAATTGGTTACGTGATCATAATATCACATATGATGAAAATATGACCAAAAATAATTATACCATCTAATCAAAATAACAATGCCACCTAAGACATATTTGGTTGACGAATTGTTAAAAAAACATGATCATGAAGTGCTTCTTGGAATTTAATAAAACAGCGCGTCGCAGATAAAAATGTAACCCAATCTGAAAGAGAAATATTAAACTTAACTCAAAATGCTATAAAAAGTATAACGCCAAGTGATTGGAAAAAAGAAGTCAACCACGTGGATCGCTTGCGTCAAAAGTATTGGGAACAAGATAGATTGGGAGAAATTTACGAAAGAGAATTAATTATTTCTATAGGTCAAAACAGCGATAGCGACTCCACTGGGCTAGAAACGGATACTGAAAGTGATACGGTTATGTCTGATTCTAATTCAATGGATTATGATGATTAAACTACATATTATTTTATTGCCTAATTTTCCTAAGTGTATTGTTATTTTATTTTGTTATTTTATTATGTTATATATATTTTTATTAATTACACATAACTTACAATAAATATTTTGAATTTTAATTTGTCCTTTTGTCAACCGTACTAACAATCGACACGTAACGTCATGACGTCATCGGAAAAGTTTCTGCGCGTGGTTAATACTAAATATTGAAGTTTATTTTTATTCTTATAGTTCTTTTATTATATTTGATTAATTAATAATGAAAATCCTCAGAACAATAACTAAAGCATAGAAGTAGTACTAGATAATTGAAACGTACATTGTCATAGACAAAAGAGTAATAACTAGTGATGTACCAGTACAAATAGTTAATGCCGATATCGGTACTGGTATTTTGGTCTATGGTAAAATCATGAAAGCGTGGAATCATATCCTCAGATTTATGATATGGTGTGTCTGTGATTTTCAGAGTTTAATATCTCTACATGACTATCATCATTATATTAAGGCAGCGCGGCGGGCGGGGCCGTAATTTCAGTAGCGTTTGAGGTTTTAACTTTTTTTTAACCAAACTGCTGAAAAAACATCGAGCGCTAGTGAATCTTGGCACCGCAACCTTAATAAAAACCACAGAGTACTTTTTATACAAATTGGAAATAGTGAGATTAATCAATACAACAATAAAAAAATTTTTTTTATTATTTCTCACAAATTCTATGTACAACACATTATTATACGAAATAAATAAATAAATTATTGTCCTTTAAAAATAATTGTTTTACTTTAGGAGCAGAAAACTTTTTGGTAATGTAGTGAATCCTAATTTTTAAAAACTGATTGCTGATCAACTTTATTAACAAGTTTTTATGATCGTCCAGTAAATTATTGTCAAACGAATGCTCGTCTAAATCACTGAATATAGATGTTGGCAATATTATTTGCGATATTTTATTAATCATTGTTAAAAAAATATTTAGGCTGTCCTAAGAATTTGGAGCCTATTCTAACTTCGAACTCGCGCAGTATTTTTTCAGCAGTTTTACACACCTTTTTTACACCTTCCAAAGGTTTAGTCAGGCCTCCTCTCTCTTTAATAGATATCAAAGAAAACGGATTCTCAGCACTGTTATTTTCCAAACTTTGGAGGCATTTTTCACATATGACTTCCTTTTTTATTTTTCTGACTACATAACCAGCTATATAATCTACTACGTGTTGTGCGTATTCTGTTAAATTTAAGGCACGTAAAATATAATCATGATCAGAATAATTATCGGAATTAATTTTCACATCAGGCAAGTCAATTAGTCTACCATTTCCAGTAGATGATTTTAATAATTGTTTATATTTTTGATTATTGTAATTTAACATTGTTATATTTTCCAGAGGAAGACAATTCCCTGTTGAACCATCTTTTAGCTCTGCATGTATCAGCAACCGTTTATAAGCAGCCCTGTACATTTTTGCCGATGGGTTATTATTAAAACCACATTTAGACCTTATGGCTCCGAAAAACAGTTCAATATGGTCTTAGCTGAACTTATAGGTACATAGATATTTTAAATTTTTTAAAAATATGAGTTGAATACTTATTTACGTCTGAAAGAAATTGAAAAAAAACCCTGATTTTTTTGTTTGATTTCACTCTAAAGTAGGTTTAATGTTACCATAGAATATTAAACAAGATCTGAGCAGGGAAAAATAATAGCTAAACGCATAGCCAACCCGCTTGCCAAGCGTGTCAGCTGTGGCAAGTATCTCCCCATGAGGCGATCTATGGCCTATAAAAATTACGATAAAATAGGTCTCATGTTCAGCAATAGACTTTAAATAACCTGCCTAATAAGATAAGAAGAGATAATTTTACTAAATCTTGTCAGGAAAATTATCTTTTCTCGTTAGCGTTACATGCACATTTAAAAAGAAGCATCGTGATTTTTATCTTGTCTAAGGTAAGTTAATTTATTTCTATAAAATAACTGATGTACTTTTCGACGGACAACCGACAGCGTAAAATCATCTAATTTATTTTTGAAATTCAATTTCGGACCAGGTTTCTTTGGGGAACTACTCTGGGCATTTTCTTTATTCTCCTTCAATATTATGTATACTGATATTTGGGATATCATGAGGATTTCCGCAATCTTTTCAACACATTCATTTTGTTAAGGTCGACTAAGTGGATCTTCCTTTTTTCTCTGCTTGTACACATTTTGTACACATTAATTATCATTACTTCTTCCGTTGCACTAAATGGTTGAGGTTTATGCTTTTTACTAGGCAATATAATTAAATTCTTAAGCACGACTTTGTTGAGCGTCAGCTTCGATCTCGTAAGGAAAGGTGTTTCCAATATCAATAAAAAAACAAAAAAATAAAACTGAACAAACAATTCAACAAGTAACAAAGTAGATAAACTAAACAATAATAACAACTACACTATGAAACACAGAAAATCCGTAAGGATGGTTTTAATGAAATGTAAGGTATATAAAAAAGAAAAAAAACGGGAAGGGACACCCTCGGCGAAAGTTCATCGACCAAATTGGAGATATATTGAAAGTGGGCCAAATTAAGAGTACCCTTTACCGACGAGCATGTATGCGTAGGTATATGGATGTGGAGGAGGCGAGAGAGGTGTGCCAGGATCGTGCCAAATGGAAGTCCGTAGCCTCTGCCTACCCGCCTAGGTGACAGGCGACGTACGCTTGCGGCAGCTTATGGAGGGTTGAAGTAAGATATCGGTAGACATATATAACTGGCGGGAGTGTCTATGTTATGTCATGATATATCGTGAAAAGTTCACTATGAAATCTTTTTTTATACTATGATAAGGGTGACAAACGGTCACACAGTCCACCTGATGTTAAGTAGTTGCTGTGGTCCATAGACATCTACATCTATCCTCAACTACGAATTAAAATGCAGATACGTTGTCACGCGTAAGGACTAAGATGGAATGCCTCATTTCCAGTAAAAGGGGTCTTCGAAAGTCGTCTTCGGGAATACGAAACACAGCAGCCTTAAGCTGCTATTTTACGCTGGTATTTTGTGAGAGCGTGGTCCTTCCCCAGTCGAGTCGACCCATTCGTGCTACAACTATACTACTAACATAGCTGCTGTATGACTCTACCACGTACAAATCTACTTAAATTTAGCTGGTATATTTCCGCCAAATTATCCTTAGACTTAGTATGGGTTTCACAGGGAATAATAACTGTGTTTGTTTAATCGACACTGGGTTTGCTTTACGGAACGTACACAGAGGGCACTGCTACGATAGTAGAATAACCGTAACACATGACCGCGGTCTGTCTTCTCCTTCGTCGCTAGATCACAACTACCAACAAATCGATTACGAACTTATTACCCGTTTTCATCTCTGCTTCCTCATGATATTATCCATCATTCATTCATTAATTACAGCCTATAAAAAGTCTACTGCTGAACGTAGAGGGAATATTTGCAAAGTTGTATAGTTCCCTCTCTTAGCAAGTGGGTTGGCAAGCGCAATTTTTTATTTTTTTGGGTTGTTATCAGGAAGATACTGTTGCTTATCTCCTGTTTTATATTCCTCTGTCGTCTTTTACAATATACACGGGATGGAATGGGGTCTTCGAGCTTCTAAGTAATAATATATATTATTTGGTAGGAGGTAGTGGATTCTTTAACGCCACATTACAACGCATTATCAAGATACTGCCTTAAGTTCATGATTTCGAAATATTTTTATCCAAGCAGAAAAAATCTTTGTTGAATATAATCGATGGTTTTCTGCTAAACAAGTGGTAAATTTATATAAATTTAAATTAATTTCCGCCTGCATGAAAGATCTTCACTTGAGAACGGCTGGACCGATTTTGATGAACACTCGCACTCACAATTGGACCCGGTAAGTAGCGCTGTTGTCGAGATCTAGAAAACAGTTGTGCGAAGCCGGGGCGGATCGTTAGTAAGCACATAAAATTGGGATTACAAATGGGATTCAACTCGCTTATGTCGTGTGTCTGTCAAGAGTTAGTATTCATACCTCCCTAATTATTAGTTTTATAGTTTGTGAAACGAATATTTGCAATGTAATGTATTAATCATCACTTGATTAAGAAAACAATTTACTTGATCGTTAGAATAATAATAAGTCTAGTCCTATTTTCTTTATATTTTAGACATATAACAAAATAATAAAAATAAATAACTAAACACAAACGAGTATATCGATATCGATTGTAGCTAACATTGTGAACGAAATCACTATAGATTAAAGACGTCATGTCTTGTAAAGTAACGTCACATATAATACTACTACAATGGGGATGTCATTTTTATAGTAAATTAGAAGATACGAGTGTATTTACTCTCATATTTGGCATAGTATAATGTATCTCATATTTGGCATAGTATAGTATTTCGGGGGGCTTCAACTGCAATCCCCGTGAGGTTGCAGATGCGCCGGACGTTAAAAATTTCCTTGGCTTCCGGAGACAAGTCCAGGATGACAAGGCACAGATCTCAAAATCGTTTCTTGTCGGTCTGGTGGTGCATTCTAGAAGGTGGACAGTCTCGATTTCCTTGGGGAGGCCTCGGACGACCACGCGCAAGTTACGTTCCTCAGGGAGGGCGTACGTATGAAAGCTGACTTGTTGGGCGCGCAGGTGATTTGTCACGCTGCGAAAATCGTCAGTCGTATTTGCAAAAAATTCGAATGCCCTGACCGGCGTTTTGCACCTTTGGGCAGTATATTTTTTTAGAGTTCAACTAATTGGAAAGGTTGTTCCATTTGGTTTTGTCTTGAACTATGATGGGTGGCGGCGGCTTTTCCCTACGTTCATCAGGGGACCCATTCGCCGCAGGCTTAGGGGGTTGAGCGCGCGCCGCGAGGGCAGGTTTTTTTGCCGCAGTGGCGGTGGGGGACGAGGGTGCCGAGTTAGGCTCGGCTGCCTTTTATGAGGCTGCGCGTTTGCGCTTTTTGCCCTGGACTAGGGTGAAGCCTTCGTCTTCGGGCTTACGCGGGACACGCGAGTTGATCTCCATGTCGGAGCCTGATTCGGCATCCGAGAAAACCGGAGAAGGGCCGCGGGTGCTCAGCTAAGAGAGTGGAGTGACGGGAGTGAACTCGACCGACATATCCGAAGTCTACAGAGCCCAAGCGCAGAATGAATATGAATCTAATATCGCTCAAATTATTTGCCGCAAGCACTGCTATACTGCTCGATACGCCGAACGCTCTCTACTCAGGCCACGCTCTTTAAGTTTTGAGTTAATCTATCCATAGCGTAAACGCTACAAACATCGATTATGTTTGATTTTTAATTTTATAACAATCTTTAATATCCGTAGTTGCAGTATTAAAATTTGTAAAAAGGTGATTAAAATTAGATATAAGTATTTTAAGATGTTAATAAATGATGTTCAAATTAGAAATTTTATGTATTACTAATAAATATTACGATAACGCTTTAAAAACAAACGTCCGGTATATACGATCCATGAGCAGTGCGTCCTGCAATAGCAGGTCACCACTTAACAATTAATAGGTAAGTATAGTTTTTACCTCACCCTCATACTAGTTATTGTCGGCGATACCGCTACATGGTAAAGTTTCCATAAACTTATAATTGTACCCTAATGTAATGTTTAATTTATAAATGTAATTTATACAATAATTAAAAAATTAAAAGTATTAAATACATCTATTGGAATACTTTAATGAATACGATTTTAATTAATACATTTATTTAGATCGGCTAAATTTGCTTAATATCAGCAATAACTTCTTTTGCTTAATATTATTTTATGCTTGTAGTTCGGATTTCCTATTAATTTTGTCTTTCATAATAAATCCCGGAATCTTCTGAAATTTACAAAATGAGTTCAATATTCAAATGTCTCGAATTTATGAGATAAATTTACCCTCAGCTTTGACGTAAGTTTTGCCTTACTAAATATTATGTTGAAATTCCGCCTTAATGACAGTAAAATTTGTTGAAAATAACTCACGCGTTAAATTCTATGTTATTGTACTCTATATAAAATATTTACGTTCTCTATCGATAGTGTCTACGTAAGTGCTATAATAGTTAAAAATACTTCCAATGCGCTAAATATAGATTTGTAGGTACGATCACATTAAATAGCATTTAAACGCATATTTTTCGCGACGGAAGTCTCGAGGAATCTGATGAAAAGTTCAGCCATTGAATGATTCGCAATAACAAAATTCATACGGAGAAATAAGGTCTGGGTTGAAAACCCTCATAAATTTATCTTAGTCGATTTTAATAGAAGCCGGTATCGTTTCTACTGGGACCAGATGTAAAGCACCGTGGCACATTGGAAATGACCGTTCATAGACATATCGCTAAAGTCTCTTGGGAAATCTCAAAACCATTTGTGATTTTCATTGTTTGTTTGATTTTAATAAATGCCTTTAACATGCATTATGGTTTTTAAAAATTCATTTAGTAGATCATAAGTGTTTTATGGTAGATATTTAATTACAAATATAATGGGAATAATTTCGTATTATGAACATTTCACGTAAGTCTTATTTATTATATAAATATATATTTGGAAGCCAACATGATATTGTAGAAAAACTAAAGTGATGACATAAATAATTGATTAATAAAATGTTTAATACATATTATACTTAAAGGTTAACTTAACATGTTAACGTAAAATTAAAATAAAACGCACATTAAAGAAAATTGAAAAAGGAAAACAAAAGATCTTAATTTTGTTAAAAGTTAAAGTTACAGCCTATGTACGTCCCACTGCTGGGCACAGGCATTCTCTCATTTCTGAGAGGGTTTTTAGGGCAAAGAAGTGTCCGAAGCGCTGCCCCAATGCGTGTTGGCGAACTTCACATGTCTTCGAAATATTTTTTTCTTATTTCTAAGACATACAGGTTTCCTCACGATGTTTCCCTTCATCGCCGAGCACGTGGTAAATCAGCACTTAAAATTGCAACTAACAATTTCATTGGTGCCGGCGGGGATCGAACCCGGGTTGCTTGCGTACTGTGAAACCTACAGCGAGCGCTAACCATCTGAGCTACCACGGCTCTTCTGAGCTACCACGGCTCTCTTTTAGTAAGATAATATTCTATTTTATTTTTAAATATGGTAAAATAATCGTTAAATGTGTCAAGATCAACTAATTCAGTTGTCAAATTACAAGTTCTTAAAACCCTATTAATTGGAACTGATAATCCGACGTATTTTATTTAAAACTAGACGATAATCTAGTTTTAAATAAATTATGGTTTCTTATCCTAGAGATATAGATATTTTCCTAATTAATTTTATTGTTAACAATATTGTGTCATAAGTATAAGAATAGCATAAGGATGTAAGCGGTCTTCGATAATTTAATGAAATCATATTATATTTATCTAGTCTTTCATTGTTCATTAATTACCTATTTATTTTATTATTATCAAAATGAAGGTACTTAAGAATTTTTTTTGCACCCGTTCTAACTTATTTACATAATATGTTTGATAATATGGATACCAGACTGAGTACAGTATTCAGAATAACTAGGGATAAAATAGTTAAAAAGAATTACTTGAGTTCTTTTAGTTTTAAAAGTTACCCGTTCAATTAATTCTAAAAATCTCAATAAATTTTTAATAATTTGATCCATATGCGTAGTAAAACTTTTGAGAAATTCGTATAAATTGCGTCAAATTGAAGGTTTGTCTACAAACATTTGGCTTGTCATTTGAAGCAGTGGTACTTCTTCTCAAAAATCTATGCTGCCTATCAGTTAGTATCGCTTTCATGTGCCAATTTATAATTGGACAGATAATAGATAAGAAAGTGCCTAAGCACAATTATATGTGTGTAGTTGGTCTATCGTTGTGCAGGAAAGAACTTCTTTTTCGATTGTGTAATTCATAGCTGTGTTAATTATGGACAGATCGGTAATTTTAATGAATACGATCGGTTCCCATTGCAAGATGCCGTTCAACAAAAAAGCCACATCCTCTGGCTATGTTTTATTTGATGTTAAAATATAATATACTTAATCATAAGAATTATAAATTTGAAGAATGGAAGTTAGATTTAATAAAAGATCAATAAAAGTTTTATAATTAATTATCGTTTTCATTACCAGATTCAAAAACACTTTCCTTATCACTAGGTTTTACAATAACATTATTATCAGTTAGACTTATTTGCTTATTTTTTTTTTTTTAAATTAAGCAAATTGTGTCATTAAAAGATATTAAAACTTTGATGCGCAGATTATATAACAATATGATTAATTATTTATGCCTTAATTGCCATATATGTACTAAAGTTCCAATTAGCCTCTGAATTAAAATGTCAATATAATTGTTTTGAGCGCAATAAACGTGAAATATATTATAATATTTAAGTTCAATCGTCATAACCAACACGATTAACTACATAATTACGGAAGTGATTCAAAATAATTTTGATTTAACCGCATCATTGTTAATACCACATTAATTTTGGCTAAATAAAATATCGTTCCATTTATAGTAGATTGAGGACGCAGACGCAGCAGCCATTAAGGTTACAGCACGAATGGGTCGGCTCTTTTGAGGAAGGACCACACACTCACAGAATACTAGCGTAAAGTAGCAGGTTAATACTGCTTTTTTTGGTATGGTGAGTGTAGAGTACCGAAGACCCTTTTAACTGGTAATGAGGCATTCTATCCTCGGAGGTGACAAGACATCTATATTTTGATTCTTAATCGAAGATATATGTAGGTGTCTATTGACCGCAACATCCACTTACCATCAGATGGACTACATTTGCACGTTTTCAACTTTATTATATTAAAAAGATAAAACAATAAATGTGTAATATGTTACGGAGTAGTATTTAATATTATTTCTATCTTTTTTCTAGTGACGAAATTCATCCGTATAGGCATCGCAGAAAATAATGATAACCCTCCATACTTCGACAAGAAGCTGTACAAAGCAGAAATGGACGAGAATGAAGACATCCAGCATACTGTACTTATAGTCACCGCCAAAGATCACGATGAATGTAAGTAGTTTAATAGATATATTATTGTATTTTTAATTAACACATACTGACAACATTAGGATTGTATCACTTATATTACGACAACTTTTAATGGATTATGAACACATGAAATACAATCTCCTGGTTTTTTCCCCTCTATCGCCTCTACGACACTCACAGAACGCTTTGGTTTAGTGAATATTCTTACACCGTCAATATACGGTCAATTGGCAGCAACGCCTTCCTAATAAAAACTAGAAATTAAAAAAATTAAGTGTTTGCCAAGCGCGGCAACTATGGAAAATATGAGCTTATGAGCCAATCTATGGAGAGGCCTATAATCAGCTGTGGACTTTGATAGGATAGGAATAAAATAATGAATACCTTAAATTGTGAAATATATTACGAATTTGATTTGAATATTCGAATTTTATTATATATAATATTAAAAATTATAATAAAAAACTAAAACTAGTAATTTAATTATCAAGCAGTCCTACTCCACGCGGTATCGTGCCAAGAACGCTGGCTGCGTTTCCCCGTTGAATGGCTATACTTAGCCTTTGAGCGAGAAAAGAGCCAGCTCTCTTATCACCAGCAGCAACGACCAGCCGCGGATGAAGTTCCTTTAATAACTTCACCGCACGTGGACCCCACGGACCGATAGTTTCTACTCAGAGACTCATATTTGCGCCAATTACTCAGTTCAGCTGCTTCTGATGCCGCGCCAGCTCTAAAAGAGGTACCCCCTGAGATGAAAGGCCGCAAAATTGTCTACGCAAGTAGCATCCCAAACTAGGGCCTTACCTCTCTCCCAAGGGACCAATTTCATACCGTCGGGTCTCCTGCCATCGCCTCTAAATATTCCACAAGGCTCTAAAACCGAGCGAACATTTATAGAGACAAGAGCCCTTTGGAGGACATCGTTCAAAGAACCGTGCCGTGAAAACCTACCAGCACTTTTCTTACATGAAAGTACGTGGAGCCGAAACTTGTCGACGCTGCTACCACAGGGGCACTGATGGGGTTGACAAATCGCCGCTCCTAGTCGGATTCCTACAGCGATGCGCAAGCTTTCCCCATCAAGTAATGTGCCGAGATTACTTGATGGTAAAGCGTGTAACCAGTGACTAGATTCCTTAGTCGAAACAGCTAGAAGACGTGCCTTATCTTGGTCACTATGGAAATTATGAAACAAATCTTTCTGCACGTTCTGTACCAACGGAATATTCCACTGTTTTTGTTGGTTAACTTCCAGTGGAACATTTTCGCCGGGACAGAGCGTTCGCCATGTCTGCCCTGCCTCCGTAGCAAAGCACAGGTCTACTTTATTATTTAAAATTATGTTACATAAATTACTGACACTATGCACGGAAGCAAGGAAAGCAGGCAATGCAACGCTAGAAAGATTTCTCACACCAATACCACCAAATTTTATAGGTAAAGTAGCTTGAGTCCAGGCTGTTGTATTTAAAGTTAAATTTAGAATTTTTTCTTTAGCTATTTTAAGATTTTTATCAATATCTTTTAAAATATCCGAACATTTCCAGACTGGACTCGAGCGGAGTAAGTATGTAAATCTAGGTACAAGGAGACAATATTTTAAAATAGTAAGCGCAATGTGGGGCTTAATTTATACAATTTATCAACGTGGTTTAAAACTGATCAAATTTTGTTTTTAAAACAGGTTTAATACTATCGAAAAACAACGGGGCACCTAGCAGGTATAGTGATTCCGTACTGACAGTTTTTATTCCTGGAGAAATATGATTGAAATTTTGAATTAAAGTGTCTCTGTGAGAAGCAGATAAATTATTGGAAAAAAATATTTCACATTTATTGCTATTTGGTTCAAGACCAATATTTTTAAAATTTCGAAACATATGAGTAAGATCACTGAGGACGTCATCTGCCTCCCAGTGTACCGTAGTCCAGGTACCAGACATTCAGCTTTGATTTCAAACTTGAAATAATGGGTTGAATTCCCAACATCCATGTTGTGGCAATTTACCAGAAATCTACCCCTAATATAATCCCATGGGTGTTGTTAGAGACGACAGAGGGAAACTGAAACAGGAGATGAGCAGCAGCATTTTCCTGATAACAACTGAAATAATGAAAAACTACTTACCTACTGGGGCTACCAACCCTGTCAAGCGTGGCAACTATAGCAAAATCCTTCCTATGAGGCATTCCTTGGTTTATGTTCAGCAATAGACTTTTTATAGGTTGTACTCAAAGAGATTTAAATATATTAAATGTCTTTGGCTATATTGAATTAATGAATGGACAACGACAAAATTGGATAAGTTTCTTTAATGTGTGTAACCACAGGTTAAGTTAACATGTAATATTTGATTTCAATTCCATTTTATACAAACGTAATCAATGTCGAATACTATTATATTTATCATTTGAAATATATGGAGGCTTGTGTAACCACTAAATATAACTACCGATAAAACTGAGATATTGATCGCTTAACAATTCATAACTGATATCGCTTTTAAAGTGAACGAAAACTTGCAGTCATTTACAGAAGTGCCATAAAGCTCTACTGACTGAAGTAAACAGTCGATAGATTGTAAAACTATCATTTCGAAGATTTTAATATCATCCAGTTATTGGAAATATGAATTTGGTAACAGGTTATATTATAAAAGATATGTTTGATGTATTTTTTATTAAATAATTGTATAGTATAACATATAGGCATAACTTACTACTCTGGGTAAATTACCTTTTATTGGCATTAATTAAGGATCCTCATTATTGACGTTTGTTACAAAAAACATAAGATTTACGACGTTCAATTTAATCAATTCAATTGTAAATTGAATGATCGCGTCCCGTCGTAAAATAAAGCTATACAAGCAAGTTTCAATAAACTAAGCAAATCTAACATAATAAGTAGATATTGGCTTTTTGTTATGGAAGAATTACGAGTATTTCGTTATGGATCATCTGTGAACTTGGCCCTGCGTTTTAGTTATTATAGTTTCATCACTAATTATAATGATCAAAACCACTACTTTTTGCGTTAATATCTACGATAAAATATTATAAAAATATTGCAAATAAGTTCCGAATTATTTCCTTCACTATATTCTAAGTATAACTTTAAATTTGGAGAACATTCTTATCGACATACTTAACCGCATTATAATGAATAACTATTTTCTAAACTTAACCCTACAAAGTACAATGTATTGTGAAGGCATTTTACATTCATAAATTGCAGACAGAGAAACAATTAGACCGGACATTTATTTGTAGACCATACTTACACTTGTTCAGTGCGTGATTTAAATCCACAGCCCTACAACGCCGTAAAGAAACGTTTAGTAACTGCGCTACCAAGCCTACTATGAAAAAAATTCTACATTTCAAAAGCTTTTAATTAACTTGCAATGTTTGTTTGTAGGGTCAAATCTTGGAACTGAATTTTAAAGCAGTTATCTTCAATCGATTGAGCTGACATGTTTAGTTTGGATAACAATGCATGGCTAGGTTAGTGACGTCATACTAATTCCAATATGGTGGAAGGCTCAAGATGGAGGTCTAGTTATTTTCTATAGACTCCCATAATATGGGTATGAAATTAAAGAGTTAGCTGAGAAAAATACGAAAATAAAATGACGTCACTCTAAATACAATATGGTGGATTCCCATAGATGGCGGACTATGTTTTTTTATTCATCCCCATGATATGAATATTAAATGAAGGGGTTCAAAGAGAAGAATACTCAGCTGTACTACTGTATACTACTACCCGACAAAATGGTCAGACTTAGCGGGGCCACGCCTTAACTAATATTGGCCGTCACTCTAAGCAAATTCTAGCAGTAGTGAAAAAATTCAAAATGATGGGAAACAAGATGGCAGCCACACCAATTTTAAAGGGTTCGGCAAAAGTTAGGGATAGTTTGGTGGTGCTCGAACAAATGTTGTAGGGACCGACAAGGGTCAACTGTGGGCGATAAAAAAAATCAAGATGGTGGATCTAAGATGGTGACCAAAAACGAACAATGACGCAATAAAATAAATTACCAGGCTTAGAAACATGTCCAGAAATAACCAAAAAATAAAAAATAAATTAAAAATAAAAAACATTTTAAAAACAAGCTTTTATTGAAATGCTCTAAAAAGAAAAAAAGAAACTTTTAATGAAATCAAACCCATCAATTTATTACATTACACAATTCATATGATATTATGTTTACGTGAAGATTTGCATTTTATGTTCAGTTACTAATATTATACACTTCTTTTCGTAAAATTTCATATTGTAATTAGTAAACTAGCTTCTTTTTTTGACGTCGTATTATTTAAGAAACATATGGTGTTGTCGTATTATTTTCTGTTGACAAAATGTGTTGGTTTTTTGAAGTTAATATCAGGTATGATTATAATGGAAAGTATTTGTGATTTTTTTTTATGAAGTAATGCCTACACATACCTGCCTCGCGACGGTAAGGACGGATTAACTCGTATCTACTTAAAACCCATGTTAGGTCACATAAGTTATAGGCTGGGCCTCGAGAACGCTTTCGCATACATCCATCTACTAACGCCGGCCGCCCCTAAGCGGCTTCTCCTCGGGAGAGGACAACTCTTCTCTTTGTTTCTCCTTAGGCAAAGAGCACCGGTACATAACTACCTCCACGGCCTTCATCCCCAGTATCTGCGCAACGGACCTTCCGAATCCAGTATGTGGAGGCCATGGGTCCCATAAAATACGAGTAAACGTTAGCACCAGTTTTCCCGGCCCCAGCGGCGGATCTTGTGTTGCTGACTAAGTTTCGGTCGCGGAGAGTTGAGAGAGCAGCACCGCACAATACTGATACTCCTCACCTCTAGCGTTTCCACCGCTAAAGCAACAGAAGCGCGTCCCCACCAGAGTCGCGGAGCATAGGGTGAATAGGGCAGGCAGACAAGCTTTCAAACTTGCAAACAATTTACCTCTTTAAAATATTAGTGTAAATAAATTGTATTATATTCAGATGTTTGAAATCATTAAAATCTTTTTTATTTATTCAATATTTGTACTCTTTGAGCAAATACTCGCTTTCCATTCGTTTCCATTCCAATAAGGAATTGAATTGAATAAGAGGTTTCTCAATATTGATCATTCTATCTATAAAAGAATTTAGTTTTAAAAGAAGATATTAAATGGCGACATATTACTAGTCATCACGCCCTAACGTTTCCGAATAAACTTAATTATGTCATAGTTCATCCATCCCAGGAATCGGGAGTTTCGACAATTTCTGCCGGTTTTCGATATACCGATATGCCGCTACACGAATGCCGAGAATTAACAAAGATAATATTCATTTATAAATAATAGGTGCGTATAATAATGTAAGCAGTTAGACAAGTACTTACTTTTACCAACATAATTAACTAACTGAAATTCATAAGTTATAGGTTGTTACTAATATACTTACACTTAATATGGACTAATTATGTCTGAAATAAAGATATATTATTATTATTATGGGGTATCTATGAAGTTTTCTCATCTGGTTTGGCTGTATAAATATATAATTGTCAATGAAAATGATAAAAATACATAAATATCAATAAAATAAAATAAATACATAAAAATACATAAATAAATAAAAACCCAAGTCCACCCCACATGTCGGTCACCTCGTGAGCAAGATCCAGATATTTTGTTCGCTTATCTGTTTCGGCTTTCACGAGGTTCTTTTTCGAGGTTCGTCATACGGAATGGTAATGTCGACCATAAATATCCTTGACTGTGACTGGTCCATCAGCACAATATCAGGCTTATTCGCAAGAATAGTCCTGTCTGTGATGATGGCCCGGTCCTAGTAGAGCCTGGCGTGGTCATTTTCGAGCACCGCTTCAGGCAAGTACTTGAAATAAGGCAATTTCCGGTCCACGAGACCGTATTTCAGAGCGAGCTCCTGATGTAGAATTCTGGCTACTTGTTGTGCCTGTGCAAGTACTCAGAGTTAGAAAGTGCCGAACAACCGGAGATGACATGCCTAAGTGAATCTCCGGGATGGCGACAAGCTCGACAGATGTTGACGGTGCCATCCTTTAGGATGTATCTCCGATAGTTGTTGGTCTTAATAACCTGATCCTGTATAGCACAGACAAAACCCTCGGTTTCCCCAAAGAGGTCACCAAAACGTAGCCAGTTGAGGGAGGCAACTGTGTCTACGAAAGGCTCATGTAGAGCCTTGTAGAACCTCCCGTGGAGCTCCTTCTCCTTCCATACCGTCTCCCGGTCGGAAATGCTCTGTACTGCCGGGTCTTGCCATTGCTCGTTGGCTAAAGATAGAGAAGTAAGCCCTTTATCACAAGAGATGACGTCCCTATAGAATGGATCGTCCGATCTCGTCGGAAAGTAATTACAGAGGCTGCACACTTTGCGATTATGCATGGTAAGCGTGCTTAAAAAGCCACGCCCACCATGTTTCCGCGGCAAGTACAAGTACAGCCTCATTACTGACGATCTCGGATGATGCATCCTGTGGGACGTCATAATAGTGCGACTTTTCTATCCAGAGCGTTCAGTTCGGTCTGAGTCCACCTGAGTATGCCGAAAGTATACATGAGAACAGGCATAATCCAACCGTTATATGCGTGTGTCTTATTAACGCTCGACAAAAGACTGTTTAGCACTTTTGTCAAGCGTGCATAAAACATATCGCAAACTGACTGCTTCATACCCGCCTCATCGATACCTATGTTCTGTGGCATACCCAGGTATCGGTATGTTTCAGCCTCGGATAGGTTCTTTATGTTGATGGGCATAGATAAGTCTATGCCCTCAGAGTAAGCAAACCTACCCCTTTCGACATGAAGGACCGCACAGTTATCCGTCCCCAGCTCCATTCTAATAGAATTTCAAAAATCACAAGTGATGTTTAGCAATTCCATAAGATGGGAGCGACTGAGCGAATAACTTGAGATCATCCATATAGAAAGGTGGGTAACTTTTGTACCTCCTTTCCGAAGCTGAAATCCTCCCGGAACCCACCAGTAAGGTACTGAAAGGGTTCAAAGAGAGGCACAACCAGATTGGACTCAAACAATCGCCCTGGAAGATACCCTTCTTATCCTTATGTGGTTCTCCGCAGCCGTCATCCGCTCGCTAGATGACAAGGATCGTACTCCACTGCCCCATACACTGCCTGAGAAGTCTCGAACTGTACAGTCAACCTTGTACAGCTCGAGGACCCTCTTAAGCCATGTATGAGGCAATGAGTCGAATGCCTTTTGTAGTCTATCCAGGCGGCGGAGAGGTTCCGACGGTTACGTTTAACCACCTTGCCAATGACCGCGTCAATGAGGGTGGTTCCTTGGTTCCACGACCACCACATCGACATCCGTTTTGAGCACGCGACATCACCTGATTTGCGTTCAGGTGACGAGTGATTCGCGCTCAAAACGGATGTTAGTGTCTTATATATGGTGGGTAGACAGGTTATGGGGCGGTATTTGCTCGGGTCTGTGGAATCCCGGTCTTTAGGAACCAAATCAGTGATCCCAGTAGTGAAGAGGCTTTTTGTCGAGAGCCTCTTGAAACTGTCGGCGAGCACAGCGTGACACACCACGAACCCCTTCAGCCAGTAGTGATGCAGTCCGTCGAGTCCCGGACTTTTCCAGTTCAGCGCCCTACGGACCGCCTCAGCTACGTCATCCGGCTTATGATGACGGGGTCCATGGGCGTAACACTCGCATACTGACTCGCCACAACTTCCGTCCAAGGCCTCGCTGTGGTTTACGGGCTCTGACCACAGGCCGCGGCAGAATGCGACAGTGTCGGCCTGATTCGGTGCTGGGCCCGTTCCACGTACCATTTGTCGCTCCAATGATTCATAGAGCCTCATCTGATCACTCTGGAAGAGACGATTCTGGTTGAAACGTTTCGAACTCTCGGTATCTCGCCGAATCCGCTTTCCCAAGCAGCGATTCTCTGCTTCAGGTCGTCTATGCGCTTCGTCAGTTTTGCGTTATATCCGACTGGGACAAACTGACATTTGTCCCAGCAAACGCCATTCTGACGATGCGGATCTTGTGTTGCTGACTAAGTTTCGGTCGCGGAGAGTTGAGAGAGCAGCACCGCACAATACTGATACTCCTCACCTCTAGCGTTTCCACCGCTACAGAAGCGCGACCCCACCAGAGTCGCGGAGCATAGGGTGAATAGGGCAGGCAGACAAGCTTTCAAACGTGCAAACAATTTACCTCTTTAAAATATTAGTGTAAATAAATTGTATTATATTCAGATGTTTGAAATCATTAAAATCTTTTTTATTTATTCAATATTTGTACTCTTTGAGCAAATACTCGCTTTCCATTCGTTTCCATTCCAATAAGGAATTGAATTGAATAAGAGGTTTCTCAATATCGATCATTCTATCTACAAAAGAATTTAGTTTTAAAAGAAGATATTAAATGGCGACATATTACTAGCCATCACGCCCTAACGTTTCCGAATAAACTTAATTATGTCATAGTTCATCCATCCCAGGAATCGGGAGTTTCGACGATTTTTGCCGGTTTTCGATATACCGATATGCCGCTACACGAATGCCGAGAATTAACAAAAATAATATTCATTTATAAATAATAGGTGCGTATAATAATGTAAACAGTTAGACAAGTACTTATTTTTACCAACATAATTAACTAACTGAAATTCATAAGTTATAGGTTGTTACTAATATACTTACACTTAATATGGACTAATTATGTCTGAAATAAAGATATATTATTATTATTATGGGGTATCTATTAAGTTTTCTCATCTGGTTGGGCTGTATAAATATATAATTGTCAATGAAAATGATAAAAATACATAAATATCAATAAAATAAAATAAATACATAAATATACATAAATAAATAAAAACCCAAGTCCACCCCACATGTCGGTCACCTCGTGAGCAAGATCCAGATATTTTGTTTCTGTTTCGGCTTTCACGAGGTTCTTTTTCGAGGTTCGTCATACGGAATGGTAATGTCGACCATAAATATCCTTGACTGTGACTGGTCCATCAGCACAATATCAGGCTTATTCGCAAGAATAGTCCTGTCTGTGATGATGGCCCGGTCCTAGTAGAGCCTGGCGTGGTCATTTTCGGGCACGGCTTCCGGCAAGTACTTGAAATAAGGCAATTTCCGGTCCACGAGACCGTATTTCAGAGCGAGCTCCTGATGTAGAATTCTGGCTACTTGTTGTGCCTGTGCAAGTACTCAGAGTTAGAAAGTGCCAAACAACCGGAGATGACATGCCTAAGTGACTCTCCGGGATGGCGACAAGCTCGACAGATGTTGACGGTGCCATCCTTTAGGATGTATCTCCGATAATAACCTGATCCTGTATAGCACAGACAAAACCCTCGGTTTCCCCAAAGAGGTCACCAAAACGTAGCCAGTGGAGGGAGGCAACTGTGTCTACGAAAGGCTCATGTAGAGCCTTGTAGAACCTCCCGTGGAGCTCCTTCTCCTTCCATACCGTCTCCCGGTCGGAAATGCTCTGTACTGCCGGGTCTTGCCATTGCTCGTTGGCTAAAGATAGAGGAGTAAGCCCTTTATCACAAGAGATGACGTCCCTATAGAATGGATCGTCCGATCTCGTCGGAAAGTAATTACGGAGGCTGCAAACTTTGCGATTATGCATGGTAAGCGTGCTTAAAAAGCCACGCCCACCATGTTTCCGCGGCAAGTACAAAGTACAGCCTCATTACTGACGATCTCGGATGATGCATCCTGTGGGACGTCATAATAGTGCGGACTTTTCTATCCAGAGCGTTCAGTTCGGTCTGAGTCCACCTGAGTATGCCGAAAGTATACATGAGAACAGGCATAATCCAACCGTTATATGCGTGTGTCTTATTAACGCCCGACAAAAGACTGTTTAGCACTTTTGTCAAGCGTGCATAAAACACATCGCAAACTGACTGTTTCATGTCCGCCTCATCGATACCTATGTTCTGTGGCATACCCAGGTATCGGTATGTTTCAGCCTCGGATAGGTTCTTTATGTTGATGGGCATAGATAAGTCTATGCCCTCAGAGTAAGCAACCCTACCCCTTTCGACATGGAGGACCGCACAGTTATCCGTCCCCAGCTCATTCTAATAGAATTTCAAAAATCACAAATGATGTTTAGCAATTCCATAAGATGGGAGCGACTGGAGGCGAATAACTTGAGATCATCCATATAGAAAAGGTGGGTCACTTTTGTACCTCCTTTCCGAAGCTGAAATCCCCTCCCGGAACCCACCAGTAAGGTACTGAGAGGGTTCAAAGAGAGGCACAACCAGATTGGACTCAAACAATCGCCCTGGAAGATACCCCTTCTTATCCTTATGCGGCTTTCCGCATCCGTCATCCGCTCGCCTAGATGACAAAGGATTGTACTCCACTGCCCCATACACTGCTCGAGGAAGTCTCTAACTGTACAGTCAATCTTGTACAGCTCGAGGACCCTCTTTAGCCATGTATATTAAAAATGTATTAGCGAATGCCTTTCTATAGTCTATCCAGGCGGTGAAGAAGTTCCGACGGTTGCGTTTAACCACTTTGCCAATGACCGCATCAATGAGGAGTGGTTCCTTGGTTCCACGACCACCACATCGACATCCATTTTGAGCTCGCGACATCACCTGATTTAAGTCCAGGTGATGAATGATTCGCGTACTCAAAATGGATTTCAGTGTCTTATATATGGTGGGTAGACACGTAATAGGGCGGTATTTGCTCGGGTCTGTGGAATCCCGGTCTTTAGGAACCAAATGAGTGATCCCAGTAGTGACTTTTTGTCGAGAGCCTCTTGAAACTGTCGGGCGAGCACAGCGTGACACACCACGAACCCTTTCAGCCAGTAGTGATGCAGCCCGTCAAGTCCCGGACTTTTCCAGTTCAGCGCCCTACGGACCGCCTCAGCTACGTCATCCGGCATTATGATGACGGGGTCCATGGGCGTAACACTCGCATACTGACTCGCCACAACTTCCGTCCAAGGGCCCTCGCTGTGGTTTACGGGCTCTGACCACAGGCCGCGCCAGAATGCGACAGTGTCGGCCTGATTCGGTGCTGGGCCCGTTCCACGTACTATTTGTCGCTCCAATGATTCATAGAGCCTCATCTGATCACTCTGGAAGAGACGATTCTGGTTGAAACGTTTCGACCTCTCGGTATCTCGCCGAATCCGCTTTCCCCAAGCAGCGATTCTCTGCTTCAGGTCGTCTATGCGCTTCGTCAGTTTTTGCGTTATATCCGACTGGGACAAACTGACATTTGTCCCAGCAAACGCCATTCTGACGATGCGCATAATCCTTGGCCTGTTATTGCATGACCTGAAGCATATCAGTCTGCCGATAAGGGCAATAGCCTTTGCGATACGTTCCTAAATTCTTATTCTCCAGGCTAGGATGGCGCTACTTTGTCTAGTAGTACATCCAGCCGTGGGGAGCTTGGCGCTATTATTATTATTATAGGTAAATCGGATCGGTGGAAAATTAAATTTGCAGTGGAAAAAATGTTCTCCCATACACTAGTCTACATCACGATCCATACTCCAACTGCAAATTTAAGTATGTAATCGCAAAAAATATTTCATTGTGGTACGTGACATCGGTAATACATATATACAAATTAACGGTGATATAAACTACAAATTAACGGTTTTCGGATTTTTTCCATTACTCCTGTGCTGTGAGATCTTGCTTCTTGTCAGATTTCATGACACTATCTCAATGGGAAGTATCTTAAACGTTTTTATGAGTGGGTTTTGGAGTATAAAATAATTATTTATTTGTTTATTAAAATTTAAGGGTACATAGGGCGGACATAATACAATGCCATGACCAACGCCGTTCTCTGCCATTCAATCCTGGGTGCTAAAGATATATAATATATGACGGCGTCATAGTCGTGATGTGTTAAATTGAAGATATTTTAAAAAGCAACTCGTTGTAAACAACGTGTGAAGAGGTGCAAACACATCCCGCTATTTGCTACCTTCCCACCTCCCCACTACGGAGTTGTTTTGCAGTCACTATAAAAGTATGGCTTCCCGTACGGATGACGCCATTCTGTTTACTGTGTTTTCTGTTACAACATACATAATAGAATGAGGACATAAACAAATACATTTTATATGAAGTAAAGGAAAAATGTCAATAGGTACTAATTGCCTTCAAATATTGTTGTCAAAGAAGTACCGAATCATATCTTAAATGAGTGATAACATACCCTAAACATGTATCATAAACTGCCGTATCTTTTAATTTTGTTGATTTAAAAGTTAGAATATCTCCTCAAGGAACCATAGACCGTAGTATTTGATATTAATTTCAACTTGATACCTCTCTACCTGTTCCTGAGGAAAAGGATCTTAACAGATGGACACACAGTTTTTCTATTTTTACGTATGGAACCCTAGAAAATAAGAAACTAATTAATTATTTATTAAAAATCAATACGTCATTTCACTATAATTATTCCAAATATTATTAACTTTGTTAACGTTAGATTTATGGGTTTTTCAAGAAAATCTTTGACATTCAGCTACAAATAAAATTATTATATTTTTGTGATTACGTGCTTATGATCTAAAACACTCTTTACGTGGTAGTACCATGCTGCACTTATATTATGGTTGTAGCACGAAAGAGTCGGCTCGACCGGAAAAGGACCACGCTCTCACAGAATATCAGCGTGACATAACAGCATACTGCTGCTGTGTATCGAATGATGAGTAAAGAGAACCGGAGACCCATTTTACTTGAAACGAGACATTCCATTTTAATCGTCAGGGGGACAACGCATCTTCATTTTGATTCTGAATCGAGGTTAGATGTAGATCATCGGGTGGACTGTGAACTCGTTTGTCACGCATATTCTATAAAAAAACTTGATTCCTGAACTTACATTTAAATTTTGCGTCTATTAAGCAAAACACCTAAATCAATTTATAAATATCTATTAAACCGTTTTATATAGAACGTTACTTACTCGTATTATGTTACACATTACCGAAGTGTCACCGCTTGTGTAACAGCCAGTTTGGCACATATTTCGTACGAAAGTTTCTCACGGGAAACTGCTACACGTGCATGTTACATAACAACCCTTCATATACAATAACTGAGTATGTCCTATCGTGTTCAGCGTTTGATCGATGAGTTCGCGCTGTTGCCACGATACATTATATTAAGTAATTTCTCTTTCGTACAGCCCGCTCTCAAGCCCTGGCGCTTATTAAAATTCAACCTTTCTGTTTTACTTAACAATCTCACAGTTGTGTTCTTAAGGATTGTTGCTATAATTAATCAAAATCAAACTTTAATTTAACATTCTGCTTTTCACAACTTTCAAAAATGGATGAATTCTGACTTAACCTAACATTACTGAGGTAAGCGCGTTCAATAATACTTATCCCAGAGGACATTTACGAGGATAGTGGAAATTGAAGGTACAATGACAATACAAGTTCTATTGAAACATCGTAAATTTTGTGAGGACTCCGTATATTTTTACAGTTGCATAGGTACTTTATTTGTAACTTACTAAGAACAAAGTTATTGTGTTCCATTTTAAACAGTTATACAAATACAGAAGATTTTTTTATATTAGGTGTCATTTTTATTATAAAAACTCGTAAAATAACACCATAACACACCAGAAAACAAAATAATACACCAACTTATTCACTTCATAAGTTATTTTACTTGTTGTCGCTATCTGCGCAAGTATTGTAATAAACGCTTAAAAAGCTATTGTACGCGTTATATAACTGCATGATACTTTTTTTTTAATTGAATGAGTTTTATAATATCAAAAAAAAATAGTTACATGTTATGTCGTTACGTCCGTATTTTTATATAAATTGAAGTGACAAAAGAATTTACAGTCTACCTGATGGACAACTGTAACCCATTACTACCTGCAACTAACTATAATTAAAGAATGCTACAGATGCGTGGTCACTTCTGAGGACTAAGATGAAATGCCCGTTATTATTAACCTAATCTTAACTTATAACAGTGGCAGAGCCACGCAACAGCTTCTGCTGTTGCATGGATGGGCCGGCTCGAACCGGGGAAGTACCACGACTTCACAGAATACCAGCGTAATGTAAAATAATAATAATAATAATTGAAGGGGGAAGGGTTGCTAACTCTGAGGGCATAGACTTATCTATGCCCATCATACATCAACATAAGGACCCTTTCTGAGGCTGAAACATACCGATACCTGGGTATGTCACAGCACATCGGTATCGATGAGGCGGGTATGAAGCAGTCAGTTTGCGAAATGCTTAACAGCCTTTTGTCCAGTGTGAATAAGACATAACGGTTGGGTCATGCCTGTTCTCATATATACCTTTGGCATACTTAGGTGGACTCAAACTGAACTTAACGCCCTGGATAGAAAAGTCCGCACTACTATGACGTCCCATAGGATGTATCACCCGAGATCGTCGATTATGAGGCTGTAAATGCCGCGGAAACATGGTGGGCGTGGCTTTTTAAGCGCGCTTACCATGCATAATCGCAAAGTGTGCAGCCTCCGTAATTACTTTCAGACGAGATCGGATGATCCATTCTATAGGGACGTCATTTCTTGTGATAAAGGACTTACCCCTCTATCCTTAGCCAACGAGCAATGGCAAGACCCGGCAGTACAGAGCATTTCCGATTTCGTATGGAAGGAGAAGGAGCTCCATGGGAGGTTCTACAAGGCTCTACATGTGCCTTTCATAGACACAGTTGTCTCCCTCCACTGGCTACGTTTTGGTGACCTGTTTGGGGAAACCGAGGGTTTTGTCTGTGCGATACAGGATCAGGTTATTAAGACCAACAACTATCAGAGATACATCCTAAGGGATGGCACCGTCGACATCTGTCGAGCTTGTCGCCATCCCGGTGAGTCACTTAGGCATGTCATTGGCATATCACTTGCACAGGCACAACTTAGTAG
Organism: Parnassius orleans; assembly: GCA_029286625.1. Taxonomy (NCBI): domain Eukaryota; kingdom Metazoa; phylum Arthropoda; class Insecta; order Lepidoptera; family Papilionidae; genus Parnassius; species Parnassius orleans. Next base: position 41,430 of record JAGSMP010000823.1, on the reverse strand, counting down.
CAAGAATTCTACACCAGGAGCTCGCTCTGAAATACGGTCTCGTGGACCAGATATTGCCGTATTACAAGTACTTGCCGGAAGCCGTGCTCGAAAATGACCGCGCCAGGCTCTACTGGGACCGGACCATCATCACAGACAGGAGTATTCTTGCGAATAAGCCTGATATTGTGCTGATGGTCCGGGCACAGTCAAGGATATTTTTGGTCGACATTACCATTCCGTATGACGAGAACCTCGTGAAAGCCGAAACAGATAAGCGAACAAAATATCTGGACCTGGCTCACGAGGTGACCGACATGTGGGGTGGACTGCCGACCGAAATTATACCTGTATTCGTCTCTGCGAACAGGTTAATCCCAGTCAGCCTCACGGGTCATCTGAGGCGACTGGGACTCCGTGACGCACCGCTCCAAGCTCAAATGCACAAGGCGGTGCTCCTCGATACCGCCCGCATCGTCCGCCGGTTTCTCTCCCTTTCCCCGCTAACCCTCGGCCGTTTGGTCTCCCCTGCCGAGGGTTTCCATCTGGTTGGGTTTTTATTTATTTATGTAATATTTATTTATTTATGTTAATATATTAAATATATATTTATGTTTATTTATTTGTTCCTTTAAAATATTTATTCAGCCCAACTAGATGAGAATACTATATAAATACCCCAAAATAATAATAATAATTCTTTATTATTAAAAACAAATCACAAAAATTTATGAAGTCTCTGACTCCTAAACTTACAATTTCAAATTTACAAAATTAAATTAAAAAAAATTATAATAAAAATTATAATATAATAAAGTATTCTATATGTGTTTTATTTAATGCTAAACAACTATACTATACACATATTTAGTATACATATACACAACACGAGCACACACATATATATGTGTATATATACATATATATGTATATATATATATATATATATATAAAATATTAAAGTTCATATATAATTTATGCATTAACATAACCGAAACGTTAACATTAATTTTCCACTTATTAATCGCTTCCCTGTTTTTGTTTATTTATTTATTTTGAAACTATAAATTAAATAAATAAATTTTCTGTATTACTGTAAGCTAAGGACAACAACCATTCTCGAAGTCTAATTTTACACTCGTGTTTTGAAAGAGGATAGAAATTTAGAATGTTGTTGAGTTTGTTATAGAGTACTATAGAGAGATATGCGTCTAGCAAAAGCAGTGCGACATCTGAACGGTGCCAGTACGTTGGGTATTCTACGTTTGTTACGACAGATCTCAGGGTAGTAGGGAGTGCGATCGTGTTGCTTGGTGATCAAATTCTGAACGTATAATTGCCTGACAGACAGCAACTTGCATTCGCTGTATAACAATTTTGTTGAGTATCTATAAGGTTTAAAAGTCATAGTTTTTAGTAAACATCTTTGTGATCTTTCGAGCTTAATTAAAAAACTTTTGCACGATCCTCCCCAGACACTTATGCAATAGCCTATAATTGATTGTGCTAATGTAAAGTATACTGTGCGCAATAAATCAAAATCAGCAATGTGTCTTAGCTTTTTAAATGTCCAAGTAAGTATACGAGTCCGGGATGAAATAAGATCAATGTGTGGGAGCCAGCTAAGTTTTTCGTCTAACAACACACCGAGGTATTTACAGTTTTAGATCTAGTTATAGTAAGGCAAGAGCATTTGTATGTTGACTTTAGATCACAAAAATGTACCTTCAGTTCAATATCCTCAACAGCTGGAGTATTGGTAATACGGAACTGTAAGTACGTTGATTTAGATACGTTTAGTGTTAGTAAACTGTCCTCAAGCCATTATGCCACACATTGGAGACCCCTTTCAGCAATCACCTGAATGTCAGTCCAAGTCTCTCCATAAAATATTATAGCCGTATTATCGGCATAAGTGAATAATTTACCATGTATTAATGGAATACGACAAAGGTTATTAATATAAATTAAAAAGAGACTTGGCCATAGGATACTTCCTTGAAGGACACCAAAAGTGACACTAGCATCAGAACTGATGAAATTTTTAATCTTAACTCTCTGCACTCGGTGACTTAAGAAGCTTTTAAAAATAAAGAGGGCTGAATTTCTAATTCCGATATTTTCCAATTTGTGTACAAGAATGGGAATCGAGACGGTGTCGAAAGCCTTGGCTAAATCGAGAAAAACACCCAAACATTTTTTTGTTGATCTAACTTATTGGTTACAAATTCAGACAAGCGTTTTACCGCGTCTTCTGTGCTAATACCCGTTCTGAAACCGAATTGCGTGCTTGATAAAATATTGTATTTGGTCAGGAATTTTACCAAACGGTTATTCAACAGCCTTTCCAATATTTTCGAAAGATCTGCCAGCACAGAGATAGGTCTGTAGTTTTCGACACTGTCTCGAGCTCCACTCTTGTAAACAGGAGTAATGAGAGACCTTTTGAACACCTTTGGAAAGCATCCTTGTCCAAAACAAATTTTAAAGAGGTTGGTAAGCGGTAATATAATTATATATTTTATCATTTTAAGAAAAACGGCAGAGATAGAATCCCACCCAATAGCACAATCATTTTTAAGACTTAACAAAGTAGATTCTACCTCCTTCTCATCTGGTGGATAGAGCACAAAAGAGTTAAGAGATCTGTGGGTCGAACTTGTAGCTGTATGTTGACGATTTGCAATTATTTTATCTGCTAATTTTCTACCGAGATTAGAAAAATAATGATTCGCTCTCTCAACTGAAACCGTAGGATTTTGCCTAATTAGATTATCGGCGTAATTATTTATATTATTACGTCCTGAGGTAGATTTAATGACAGACCAAGTTTCTTTACTGCTTTTGGCACTGTTTAAAAGATGTTTCATGTTGGCGCTTGAACTTTCCTAACAATGAATCACAAAAATTCCTGTACCGTTTGTAAGAAATTTCTAGTATCTCATTATCAGGGTTTTTTTTAAAACATTTTGGTGTAATTTATCACGGTGGCGGATACATTTGATCAAGCCAGGTGTCATCCATGCTTTAAGCTTAATTTTTGTTGTGTTATTTTTTACAGCCGATGATAATATGTTGACAAATTCATGAGCTGCTATGTCTGCATTACACGTAGGAGATATGAATGAAAAATCTACCGATTCAACTGATTTTTTGGCGTTATTATAGTTAATTTTATCAATGAAAATATTATCAGGCTTACGTTTGGAATCTAAAGATAGATGGGTTAGAATTAAGGCGTGGTCTGTGATAGTACTATCCATGACTATTATTTTGGTGTTTAATATAGTTTTGGTCATTACATGATCTAGGCAATTTTTTAATCGTGTGGGGTAAGTGTGACCAGGCAAGAGACTTAATCCAGCAGCTAGATTTAAATATGGGTCTCTATGTTTATCCTCATTGCCTTTTATAATGTTAATATTGATATCGCCAATAAGAAAGATGTTTTTAGCCTTTATTGGTCGAATAATACTTTCTAGGGTATTTAGAAAACTATCTCAATATAGTAAAACGATGGAGACCTGTATACCCCTAAAATGACTATGTCTGGGTTAATTTTAATTAATAGATAATTAGCACCCGTTGGTTCAGGTTCTGTAATTATGCAGTCAAAACTATGCTTTGTATAAATGGTTATACCGTCGTTTTGATTAAGATTTTTTTTGAAAAATGGCATTTATAACCCGGAAGACGTGGAACGGGCTTATTCAATTCTAGGCGACATTCAGTTAAAATTATTATATCCGGTCCAAAAGATAGTTGCGATATGTATGCCATAAAGTCATCAAGGTTTTTGTATACACTACGTATGTTTTGCGCAATAATATTAATAGACATACTTCATTCCTTTACTAAGTTATTGCACTCTAAAGCATCACAAATATAAATGAAGCCACAGTGATATTATCGATGCCCGATAAAATAGTATTCTGTAGTTCTATCGCTTTAAGATAAAGAAAACGTCATTGTCGCAACTAAGGGCTTTTAAAATAATAATTTTTACATGTATGCACTTATACAAAAAACTATTAAGCGATATTTAAAATGAATAATAGTGTAATGTGATTTTATGTATACATTAATATTATTAACCATAAAATATATATAAAATATTAATACACATATTATGTATTTATACATTATAAAATATATAAAAATATGATATAAAATAACAAATTTTACAATTTTAGAGTTCATGCATGACATAAATGAACACAGTATAAGAAAGAAGATCCAAAAATTTAAGCCGAGATATCTTCTTGCTGTAGTCATTTTTGGTTTCTCAGCTTGGCTAAGTCAGATTCGGAATCAACTCTGATGTGTGGTTTACCCTCATCTTGACGCAGGTACGTCCTTCCAAAAGAAATCCAGCAAAACTTATATCCGTTCTCCTGCGCAAATTTTCGGGCTAAATAGCGGCGCCTTGCTTTCTGCGTTAAATGTTCATAGATAAAAACTGGTTTCTTTGGACCTTCCATAGAGAGGTGTGAAGTATTAAATTTATTCGCGTAATTTTGTGTTATATTTGCGCGCATTTTTTTATAATTTTTCTTTCTTTAGTGTAGTGCTCAAGTCGACAATGATATTTACACTTCCAGTTTTATTTTTGGTGCGATATATGTCTTTTATTTCTTGCTGTTCGAGAGGAACTTCCAGGACGTTAGCCGTATTTAATACAATTTTGCATAAACTTTCTTTAGTTTCACTAGTTCCCGCGGGGATATTACGTAATTCAAGCTTCGATGAGATGATTGTTTGCTCCAGTGTATTAATTTTTTCTTCTCATTGATGTATATATAATCGGTCATCCTTTCTTTGTTTCTCGAGAGAGTCAAATTTAACTTTCATCTCATCGTACTGCTTCGGTATCATATCAATGGATTCCTTTATTTCATTGTTTTGGGATAGGATTTCCTTCATAGCAGTCTGTAATGATGAAAATTTGCTATTATATTGTTCTGAAGTCTTGGTAAGCATCCCTTTAATTTCCTCCATAAAATAAACCATACTATACTTATCTCCAGTTTTGCGCCTCAAAGTAACATTATCGTTATTTGGAGAAGGCATGTCAGGCGAGGAACTTGCGCTATTTACTAGGGATGCTGCCGCACACGCATTTCTATTTTTGCTCTTGTCCACCGGAGGGGCAGCGGGGGACGGTGTACGTTTGAGTGGCATACTAATACTTCAAGAGAAACAATATCAAAATACTAGGAGCTCAGGGTTTAGTTAATGGTAGTAAATTCAATATCGCCTCAGGGTCAGCTAATCTGGTCGGCGATCGACGATTTCATACAGAAACTCGAACCGTCCAATTTACATAGACCCGCTCGTTAGGATAGTATGTATTACGAACACGATTTATGAATAATAGTGGTGACTTACGGTAGTTGTGGGTTGTGAATGCATCAATGCGTTAGCATGATGGACTTCTCGTTCCCACTTAATACTTCATTGATTGTACACTTTTGTTGAGTCACTCACACACACGCTCCGAGAGATCTTATGCTCGCACACTACAGATTGCTTGCAAATTGCAGAGAAAAAAAACTCCCGTCGATTTATGTTCTCCTATTTTTGTGTTCAATTAAATCAATGATTACATTGAAAATACGAAATAAATACGTTAACGTGAAATTAACTCTAAACAGACGTCCAAACTGGGCACGATCCGAGGGGAGAAGCTTTGCTTCTGCGTTTCACTTGGTTAGTGCACGTGGCTAGAGCCCGACCCCCCAATGGGCCCAAGAGGGTACCGACCCTGGTAATGGAGAATCCCTCACTGAGCATCCACGCCCAAGCTAGCCTCCTCTTCCTGAGCGTGGGTGCTCAGGCTTCTCCGCGTATTCTGGGAGTGGCAAAATCCAGCTTACGACACAGAGCGATAAAACCATGATGTCCCATGCCACGTTTGCCATGGATTTCTGCAACATCAGGCGACTTCACTCGCACCTTGGAGCCGTCCACTACCATCTGGAGACAGCAAAGCCGGCCTTGCTCTTTTTGACCGAGACGCAGGTGTCCACTCCGGGTGATATTTCATAACTGTCCTACCCGGGGTACAAATTAGAACACTTCTTCGTGCCCCGGCTGGAGTTTGCGTATACGTCAGAGAGGATATCTGTTTTCGACCTGTCCATCCTTTGGCTGCGCGTAGACAGCGACGAACATCCCCGCGTCTACGGATGCCTCTATAGGTCCCATAGCGGTAATGCCGAAACAGACCGACTTATCGAACACGTTCAAATGGCTACAGAGTCCTTGCTACAATAGATCGTATCCGCAGATATCGTGATACTTGGCGACTTTAACGCCCACCACTCGGAATGGCACGGTTCCCGTTTAACCAATCATGAAAGGCTCATGGGGAGATTTGTTTATGACTTTGCCTTGGCATATGGTCTGATACAACTGGTTACTTCGCCTACACGGATTCCAGATGTAGAGGATCATGCACCTTCCCTGTTGGACCTTTTGCTGACCTCTCATTCGGGCGGATATCAGGTTTTCGTGGACGCCCCTCTCGGCTCTTCGGAGCATTGTCTGATTCGGAGTGTGGTGCCACTCAAGCTCTCTTCGCGGTTGCATTCAGCGGATTGAAAATGAAAATGAAAAAATGAAAAAATGTTTAATTATCAGAGAAAAAGAAATACAATAGGTAATATCTGTTGGTTTCACTAGGCAAGCCTGTATCGAGGAAACCTAAGACCTAAGTTCATTAAGGATTATTTTATACACCTTATCAGACAGATTGTATTAACATATACACAAAACAGAACTGCTTATTGCTTTAAATCTTTGAACATAAAAAGAGAAAAAAAAAACTATAACAACAAGGCCAAGTTATATAAAACTGAAATGTATTAACTATGTGCATTTAAAAAGAAAATAAAATTAAAACAATAACAAAATAATATTACAAATACCATCAATTAGCAAAAGCCAGTTTTAACAATTCTTCTGTTTCCTCATATGATAGGGTGACCAACCATTTCAATATAATTAATTTCGCAGATATGTAGTTTTTATTACTAATATTACAATGTTTTACGACTTTATTATAAATTTGTCTTTTGATAAAGTCGCCAAAACGTTGTGCAAATTTAGTATTGACAGATGGTATGAATATTTTGTATACCCTGCGATTAGTCAGTAGTTTGTGATCATGGAAGGTAATACGCCTTAATGTACTGCTAAGGACGTATTTAGTACAAAAAGTTGGCGTACAGTGAGTATTCTGGATTCTTTGTATATGCTTACAGTAGGGTATCTGTATGGTTTTCCTAACATTGCCTTTAAAAGTGCCCGCTGTGCTCTCTCGATCTGTATCAAATATGTTTTGGACGCACTGCCCCAACATGTGATGCAGTAAGTTATCAGCGATTGACAAAGGGCGTAATATACTGATTTTAGTATTACCTTATTTGCTATGTAATGTAGCTTTCTCATTATATAGATAATCCTTCTGATTCGATTTGAAAGAACTTCTATGTGCGATTTAAATCCCAGATTTTCATCAACAAGCACACCTAGATATTTTATAACCTTAACCCGCATAAGTGACTCACATGAACAGCATGGATTCATGTCGCACGACTCTTCATGAATTTTTATATTCAAACCAAATTTCGGAGAAGAGGCATTTGTTTTATGAAAACATACGTACATTGTCTTTTTTGAGTTCAATGTTAGTAGATTATTCCGTAACCACTGAGAAATTTGCAACATACCTCGCTCAGCAATAGAACAAACGGATTTCCATGAAGACCCGTGAAAAATGACCGCGGTGTCATCGGCGTAGCATAAAATATCGGCATTTTCAAGTATTATATCGTGAATATCATTAATATATAAAATAAATAATGTAGGTGCCAAGATGCTACCCTGTGGGACTCCAAAACTGACATGTTGTAAGCCACTCATAAACTGACCAATTAATTTTTATACACTGTTTTCGATCTGTTAAATAACTTTTAAACCAATCCAAGGCCACCCCTCGAATACCTATCTTTTCTATTTTTTTCAAGAGAATAGAAATGGATACAGTGTCGAAAGCCTTAGATAGGTCCAAAAATATCCCAATACAGGATTTTTTAATATCAAGATGCGCAGATAGAGTGGTCGTTAGTAGGTTTACGGCGTCGTCTGTGTTTTTACCCTTACGAAAACTTTTATATAAATCGGACAAACCGAAGCGGTTTTCCAACTATCTGGGAATATACCGCACGAGAGACTGAGGTTAAAAATATACGCAAGTGGTGTCATAATTTCGTGTTTAATAAATTTTACAAGCGCGTTACTAACTCCATCTATGCCCGGTGCCTTATTGTCTTGCAACTCTGATATAAGTTTTCCAATTTCTTCATGATCTGTGGGATACAGGAAAAACGAATTCATTGGTGGATTCGGAATTCGAACGGACCTCGCCAAATCAGCCTCATTTTGCTTCATACTAGAGAGAATATTTTCTGCCAGCTTTTTACCAGCTGTAGAAAAATAATTATTTGTGAAATCGATTGATTCTTGCACATTTAGACCATCTAATCTTAACAATTCCTTAGGTTCATTTTTGTAATGTTGAAGATGACAGATATTTTTGATTGACTGCCACATCTTTTTCGGGTTATTTTTGTTTTTTGTAAGTATTTTATTTTCATATTCAGATTTTACCTTTCGTAATAAATCTATGAAGAAATTTTGGTAACGGGTATATATTTTTTTAAGGTTTTTATTTTCCGGATCATTACGAGATTGAAGATGCAAACGATCACGGATGCGCATACAACGTATTAAACCAGGAGTTATCCAAGGTTTTATGTTAAACTTGGCTCTACTAATTTTAACTTCTTTGGTATGCTTGTTTATGACATCTGTGATGTATTTTGTAAATATTTCATTAGCTATATTAACATCGGATATATTGCTTAAAATAGACCAGTCGATGCTTTTAAGGTTTTCTTTTATCGCATTAAAATCTCTTTTAATTATGAAGCGATTGGGTCTTTGAGGCTTAAGTTTTTTAGAGTTCAAACCAAGCATAACTGGGAAATGGTCTGTAATGTCACATTGGCATACAATGCCATGTAGTGCTTGGCACCTATCCATGTTTCTAACATAGATGTGATCAAGGCAAGCGGACTCCCTAGTTGGGTGTACTATAGCTGGAATGAATCCATGTTCGGCCATAAAGCACTGATACTCTAAGCTTTGTGGAGTACTAATAGTTTCCATTATATTTATGTTTATGTCGCCGGCAAGGATGTAGGGGAGACCATCTATTTTATTTACGTGTATTTCAAGAGATGCTAGAAATTTTTCCAGATTTTTAAAAGATGGTGAACGATATATTCCAAGAATATTTAACTTTTCAGGTATTTGAACAAATAGGCAATCGGCTTCATCCAGACATAGCTCCAAAACTGTGGCATGCCATATATCTCTCAGGTATATGACAACTCCGCTATTTTGATTTAAGTGCCTATGCGTTTTAAAAGCGTTATATCCAGGTATTTGCGGTATTATTATACTGTCAAAGAGCCAACATTCGGTCAAAATTATAATATCCACGGATATTTCCAAACGTTGGATGGCTACCATTAAAGAATCAAAGTTCTTTCTTATGCTTCTAATATTAAGACAAAATAGCTTAAATGTAAATTCCGGAGTAAAGACATGTTTACAATCACATATATCTTTTATAGTTTCACACTTAACCTGCATTAAGTCTAATTCCAGGCCTAAATTTTCAGTCACAATCATTTTTGTAGTCGAATTTTATCCGGAAACCAGAATGAGTTGGTTAATTTGATACCAGACATTTTTGGACGAAATAAACTATGTTTCTTTACTTTGGGAAACAAACTGGACTGGTAAAAAGTGAATTCAAAATAACAAAGGGGTTGACAGTTATACATACATAATTTTTTTTTGCATCAGTAAAGTCATGTAAGGTAGCTTGCATTAAGTAAACTTTATCAATCATTGGTCTTTCATAATTATGTAGATCATTATGTTTATCATTATGTATCCTAGGCTGTAGAAGAGGGTGGAAGCAGACGATCAAGATCCTTGTGCGATTGTATAAGCTGAGCAGATTTACCTTCACGTTGCCTGACATAAATAAAGCCTTGATTACACCAGCAGAATGTGTATCCATGTTGCTTGGACCTGTGTCTAGTGTCTCGAAATAACACTCTGTTTTCTTTGGTAAGTCTTTCATTAAAATAAACTTTCCGGGTTTGACCTGATACCTCTAGGTCGGAACTGTTTATGTTTCTTCTTGACTTTGCAGCTTTGAGGATTTGATCTCGTTTAGATCGACGCAGAAATTTAACGACCACTGGCCTTGGCATATTGCCGCTATCTTCTGGTAAAGCAACGGTTTTTGGTGGTCGGCGTGGGCCCACACGAGTTACCCAATCTAAATCCTTATCTTCTAAGTCAACTCCCAGTTTCACTGCTGCTACGAGTATGGTATGATTCAGATTTTCACCCAAGTTTTCAGGAATGCCCACAATTTCTACTTCATTTCTCATATTTAGTTGGGCTTGTATTTTTAGTTCATTTTGCAGTTGTGACACCGTAACCTGCAAGTTTTGGACGTCTTCATCACGTTTTTCTAAATATTTTATTCTCTCATTGGTGGTTGCGAGAATACCCATAATATCATCCATTCGCTCGTTTGTATAAGAAATTGATTGGGTCAGATCATTTAATTTTGTTTTCACAGAGCATAATTCACTGGTAAGGAGGCGCAGCTGTTCAGTAAGCTGAGTCATTTCAGACCCTACAAAATCCGGCTTTTTACGTGTGGTAACATTTTCAGAACCACCTCGAACAGGAGTAAGACTGTTATCCCCACCTTTTTTATCGCGGCACAGCATTCGGGACATTTCCAAATCTTCCGCTCAGGAGTGAGCATTGAAACATTTATACACACTGAGCAAAAGGTTTTTTCACATGCAGTAGACGTACATTTAATAGTACCGGCACTGTCTCTAATAGGCTTCAAACAACCTGCGCACTTCATTACGCTACTTTATTTATTTACAGACCCGGAAATATTTACAAATTTGTGGTGTTAGTAGCGCGTTTGTCAGCGCTAGTACGACAAAAATAATGCACACGACTTTCACGGTTAAGTGTAGCACGTAACCGTGAGGATGCTACGTACCGGGTCGATGACTTTTTACCCTCGTTCTTAATACTGTTGATATCTGTTACGATATTGTGCAAATTTTGCTTTAACTTGGAAATAAATCACTGCAAAACTTAAAGAAACACGTTGTCGGACTGTATTGTATGTAAATCACAAAATATTTCCAAGAAGAAACACTTAAATTATGTATTCGTAAATTAATTTCACAGCGCACAAACACACAGTTAACTGCCTGACAGGTAGGACGAGAATGATTGGGATGGAATGCGGTTTTTCTTTGCATCCTAACCATGGGGGCGGGTTTGCTTTTTGTTGGATGATACCAGCGCTGTAGCTGATTTTGTCACTGATGTGGTTCTTCAGGCAATGGAATTATTTATTCCATCATCTGTGGTACCCATCGGAGGCAGATCTCGGCCTTGGTTTGATCGCTCCTGTAAACTTCATTACGCAGTGTTATCAGATCTGGGCTGACGCTTCGGCGGTTCGGGATGTAAACACCAGCATTCTTAAAAATAAGTATAACTTCGCCTCCAGGTCCTTCAAAAGAGTTATTGCCAAGGCAAAATTCATACTTTGTGTGCTGTGGAATGTGCTCATATACGAGTACATTGGCATTTGGTGAGAAATTAGTTCGCCTTCCTTCGGGAATACACGGGGCATTCTAGTCTTTCGCCAAGGCTGTCCAAGGTAATTTCTGTAAACCATCACTTCCATCTCTGCACAGGGAGAACGACTCACTGGCCCATGCCGCAAAAGAGAAAGCCGACTTTTAGGCTCCCTTTTTGCGTCAACTCGACGCTCGATGACAGCGAAACATATCGCCGACCACCCCGCAGTGTGGACATCCACAAGTCGAGTGGGCCTGACGGAATCCCCCAATCTGCTGAGGACGTGTGCTCCAGAGTTGGTACCGGTTCTAATGCGTCTTTTCTGGTAATCCTACTCCCTAGGCGTAGTCTCGAACTCATGGAAGACAGCTTTGGTGCACTCGATACCTAAAAAAGGCGAATGCTCAGATCCGTCCACTACAGGAGTATCGCTATCACCTCCTTGTTCTCCAAAATAATGGAAACAATTATAAACTGCCATCTCATGAGGTACCTTGAGGATCACCAGCTGATTAGTGACCGCTAGTACGGTTTCCGTCGGAGTCGCTCAGCTGGTGATCTTCCTGTATACCAACACATCGACCGCCTGTGCCCATGCAGGCGGTCGAGTCCAAGTAGGAGGCTTTGGCGGTCAGTTTGGACATAGTGAAGGCCTTCTATCGGGTCGGGCACAAAGCGCTTCTTTCGAAGCTACCTATATGGGCTTCCCGAGAAATTGTGCAAATGAACCACCAATTTTACTTCACTAGCACTTCAATAGCATTTCACAAGTGCTAAATTTTATTCATCTGTGAAAACGCGCTTTCCGTGGGACCTTTATGGACACTTCTGCGACGGATCCATCCAAATTATTTTCACAAGGTTATTTCCGACTACTTTGACCTGTATCTTCAAACGCTTCTTTAGCGTTTGTTAACTTACTTATTCTTACCTTGACGAAAGTTTGCCTCAAGATGTATTTACATCCATTGTTTGCAAATTAAAAAGTATGGTTGTTGTTAAAAGTATCATGGTGGTATCAGTTTTTTTTTTTGCTTAAATCTATTTTAATAATTAATAATGTTCCTTTACATATAGTTTATATTTATTAATTTGTCCAGAGTTTCGATATAAGTTCCCATGTGAGCGACTGAAGACTCAAGACTATAAAAAGGAATTGGGGCGACTGCAGAATTGACAGCGATCGCTTACGATCTTATTATCTTACGACTTACGTTTATGCAGATATTTTATATTTTAAAGCTGTTACAATATAATATAATGAAATGCAAACACTAAACTTTAATGATGGCTCATGTTTGCACGCTGTTTAAGGGAAGTTAGAATAGCCATGTTCAGAGCTTTCTGCACGTCACGTGCAGCCTGTGGGCTAGATATTCTCAAAAAGCCTACAACGCTCTGCGAGTGCATTACAACAAAGCGTTTAGTCTGCTACTTCTGGGGTTGCCTCGCTTCTGTAGTGCATCAGGGATTTTCGCGGAAAAGCGAGTGGACTGCTTTTACGCGACTATGCGCAAGAGGTGCGCGTCTCTAGTGCGTAGAGTGCGGGGAGCAACGATAGCATTCGGAAAATTATCGTGAATAGACTCCAGTCTATTCACGATAATTCTCAGAATTATCAAATAAAAAATATATTATTAAATAAAAAATATAATTGTAATATTTTTTATTTAATAATTTTTCTCAATATATAATATTATACCTACTGACCTAATTATAAGTTATACTCACAAAATATGAGTCTTAGTAACTTAAATAAAAGAATTCTTCTCTGTCTCTCTCTCTTTAATTAATAGTTGTTTATTTTCTCATTTACCGTTCCTCTTTGGGATTAATGTATACATATATCATCATCATCATCATCATCATCATTACAGCCCTTCACAAGTCCACTGCTGAACATAGGCCTCCCCCAAGGAATGCCACAAAGCACGGTCCCGAGCCACTTGCATCCATTGACTTCCTGCATGTCTTACCAGATCGTCACTCCATCTAGTGGGGGGACGCCCTACACTTCGCTTGCCGGTACGAGGCTGCCAATCGAGAACCTTTATTCCCCATCGGTTGTCGGTTCTTCGAGCTATATGGTCGGCCCATTGCCACTTCAGCATACTAATTCTTTGGGCTATGTCGGTTACTATGGTTCTACTGCGGATATCCTCGTTTTTAAGTCTATCACGCAGAGAGACGCCGAACATAGCCCTTTCCATAGCTCGCTGAGCGACTTTGAGCTTTCTCATACGGCCAGCAGTGAAGGACCATGTCTCAGATCCATAGGTCATCACTGGCAACACGCACCGGTTGTATAATCTAGTTTTAAGGTTTTGAGGTATGTCTGACGAGAAGATGTGTCGTAATCTCATATACATATATAGTATTCAGTAATACTATTTATATCAACCAGTGGTAAATTAAACATGAGAATGACTTTCAAGAAGTATTATTTATGATCTATATTAATAAGAATAATATTTTACGATTTCAATACTTTATTTTTCAAGACTTTTTATATATAAATGGAGATCGGCTTGTCTCATTAGCGCTGCGAAGAGATGTTGTATCTCTTTGCATATTCTATCGCATCTACCACGGGGAGTACTCAGAGGAACTGTGCGGACTAATAACAGCCGCTAAATTTCACCATCGCACATTACAACAAAACTTGCGATACCATTTATATCACTTGAATGATTATCGGTCCAGGATTTAGTAGTAGTTTTCTTTCTCGCACAACTTTCTTGTGGAATCGACTACCACCAGCGATTTTTCCAGACCGATACGACTTAGGGACCTTCAAGAAAAGAGCCTACTCTTTTTTAAAAGGCTGGCAACGCATCTGCAATTCCCCTGGTGTTGCAATTGTTCATGGGCAGCGGTAGTCACTTACTACTACTACTACACTTTGCTCCCTCTTATATTAAAAAATAGCGATTAAACGACATTATACATGTGAACACAAAACATTATATTTAACTACAAATAAAACGTTTCATAAATACAATACCTATTTAATATTTAAACAGAATTTCGAAAACAATTTCATTAAGTTTTCAAGATCAATACGTCGTTCTATGGAGGTGGAGGTGGAGGAATGATATCTCATTATTTTTTTAGATCCTTTCTACAATATCTTTTGATATCTGATGTTGACTGTGAAGACTAAAAAACAAAACGCTGTGTGACATTACATGGATATTTATTTTTATGCCATTTGAATTGGCTTCGATAAGCACGATAACATTCGCCTTTTTTCCTTTTTTTTTTCAAGGGTCTTATAAATTCCGATAGTTTATCAGCAGAGAGGCTTTTGTTTTCATTACTAATCGACTTTAAAAAAAGAAAGGAGGTTTACGATTCGACTGTATATTCTTTTTGCCGTTGATGATTCTTTTTATTATAAGGTTAATAAGGGGTCAAAAAATGGGGGAAGAAGTTTTTAATGTAACTATTAAGAAGACATCGAGATTGTCATGATTCTTAGAACAAGAACAATTCTATGAATTACACGTGCATCACTCAGCGATCGCTAAATTGCAAATATCCCCCTGTATGAGGCAAGTTATGATAAAAGTATAGATCTTCAAGATTAGACTTATGTATGAATAAATTAATTGAAAATATTCAAGGTTTTAAAAATTAATTATCTTAATTGAAAACAATTTATAGAAGTAGATTTGTGCTTTTCTTGTGTTAACAAAATTGTATTTTAAATATCAAAAATAAAAGTAACTAGTTCTTGTGATGTGGTTATTTATAAAGGGGCTTCAGCGTATGTTGCCGGTTATCACAAAACTGATATTCAGCACAACTCCTTATTGACTGACACTAATGTTTTTGTATCGTTATTGGCAATTGTTTGAAAAGATGAATAGCGCCCCTGGTGGACGTAAAACGATTGTATATTGTGACACAAAGTCACTCGATGACGATACGAATTAATTTGGGGTAGAAACTCATGCCCAGGGGACATTATTATTGTCTCAATAATTTGGGTATACACGCAGTGTTTACGTGCAGCTCGCGAT
Source organism: Parnassius orleans (assembly GCA_029286625.1). Lineage (NCBI taxonomy): Eukaryota > Metazoa > Arthropoda > Insecta > Lepidoptera > Papilionidae > Parnassius > Parnassius orleans. The sequence goes on along the minus strand of JAGSMP010000823.1, from coordinate 25,654 downwards.
TAATCACAACAATAATTTGAGAGACACTTATCTGTTCGAACTTAAACGTTCAAATTGTTCTTGTTAAGTTACGTTTGTCAAGATAGTCGCCGTTTAACCACGCTGGATACGGTCTAAGAATGAATTCTCTGTTGAAATTTATGTACTTTCCTAGTTATTTAGTCTCTTACTACCTAAACTAACTGAAACTTACTTACTAACTGAAAATTGTTAGATAAATTGAAGTGAAGACTGAAGAGTAAAACTTGCTTGAATTTAATCATACTCTATTAGAGCCTTCTGTTCTTGACAAAATTTTAATTTGATTTCGAAATATAACACGCATTGGGGCAACGCAGCGGACACTTCTTTGCCCTAAAACTCTCTCAGAAGTGAGAGGAGGCCTGTACCCAACAGTGGGGCGTATATAGGCTGTAACATACAGAAACTTGGTAAGCCACGCTGTAACCATATTATTCTTGTAGCACGAATGGGTTAGCTCGACTGGGGTAGTGGACCACGCTTTCACAGAATACCACCACGCTTTCGTATGGTGAGAGTAGAAAAACGGAGACCCTTTTTACTGGAAACGAGGCATTCCATCTTAGTCCTCAGGGATGACAACGCATCTGCATTTTGATTATAAAAATGTAAATGGCTATATAAACAAGGGCCTACTACCTCTTTGGAATATTTGCCATAGCTGCCACGCTAGTCAGGCAGGTTGACAAACGCAGTTTTTTATTATTTTTGAGTTGTTATTAGAAAGATATTGCTGTCCATCTCCTGTTTTATTTCCCTCTGTCGACTCTTAGGACATCCAGGAATGGTTTAAGGTAATTTTCTAACGTCACCATTATAAATTAGATATTCCTATTTTGATTTCATTTGTGATTATGATGAAATGTTCATTAATTTCACAAAAGTCTTATCAATTTTTTGCTTATACTGAGTATAAAATTAATTTTTTTTTATTTTAAATTTAACACTTTTAAATTGGCTATTTGAATATAGTAACATGTTTCAGGCGCCCAATAATTTGATAAATATTTAGAGAGAGAAGAAATAAGAAATTCTTGCCATAATTAAAGTAATAATTAATTTTTAAGCGTACGTTTCAATTTAAGTAAGGTACAATTACAAAAGCTATATCAAATAGCAATTTCGTCAAGGGTCGCTTGTTTTTATGAATGTAATCTTAATTATATAAATTACTTATGACTTCGAGTTTAACGATCCACGATGGTCTAAGTACCAGATGCCCCAGAAATTATAGCTAGTCTGTAGTAGAGTGTTACATTTAGGCATACCATTAAACAGAGGGCTGGCAGTAAGTACCGGTGTCTATTTCGAAACAGATACTTCACGATCATTACGCAACGGTCGTTAGGCCAACGAATTCCGATTCTGTTTACAGGCTCTACATTTCGCATGTTACAAAATACTCTGATAATATGTTATTTCTCGTTTCTAATAAAATAAACTTTCAAGGCCTATTCCTTTACTCTTCAAAAAGCAATCTTCTCACAGTCCTTAAATCACACAGCGTTTATGAATTTTAATAATATAATTTAACTTTCTAGTAAGTTTGCTTTAGTTAAAAATGAACATTGTGAGATTTAAATCTTAACATTTAAAAGACTATAACGCCTGGTAAAATATTTTAAAATTTCTAGGCTTTCCTTTTTTTCTAAGAAGCATTTAATGTTACTTCGAATCGTAGTTCAGTTTGATTTATAGCACTCAACATTGGAGAGAGACAAAAGAAAAGGTCTATTTAATATCGGTTTTATGAATAAATCCTGATAAAGTTATATTAATGGCTCTTTATCGCTAAATATTTTTTGTTTGATTCTATAGGTGTATACTGATAATAATTTTTAAAACTATTTTTCTTTTATAAAACTGAAGTGGAAAACGAATTTACAATCCACCTGATGGTTATTAGCTACTGCAATCGGTGAACACCTGCAGCCAACTTCAAATACGGAAGGCTACAGTTGCGTTGTCATCTCTGAGGACTAAGATGAGTGCCTCACAGGCTTTTGGCATGAGAATCCTAATTGTAACGTGATCATTTATAACTCAATTTGCTCTTTAATACATAAAATTATATTCGTTAATAACCACTAGTTAGTAGGACACCTTTTTTGCCAAGAAATTCGTGAACAAAAACAATACATAGAGACAACAAAGTGGTAGAATCCTTCATACTATTTACCGACGTAAGGGGTCGTAAGAGTCAACTAACTAAATTTCAATAAAAATATGGGCCATTCGACGATGAAACATAAGCGAAACTACCAGATATGTATGATTGAATTTTATAATTAGGATCGACAACACGAGAAACAGAAAGACGGATCCTTAGTAGTTACAAGTAGGTAACTATTTCAATTGAAAGCTCGACAAAAGGTTGAAGAAGCTCGCAAAAATAAAAATAAAGAGTTTCTTCGTTTTAATTAGAGAATCTTCGTTAAATACTTTGGTTTTTACGGTTTTAAAACCTTTTTTAATTTTTGAGCAAAGATTCTGTACCGTAAAGCCTTTAATAAATTATTCATTATTATTTTTATAGTATAATCATTTTAGATTATCTATACAAATAAATAATATTGGAGTGTCTGTTTGTAATGTCAAAATAACAGCTTTCAACTAAATGCATATGAAAGTATATACATTACTTATAACAAAAAACAATTTTTATAATTTTTGTCTGTCTGTCTGTCCGTCGGTCTGTCTGTCTATCTGTTTGTTCCGGCTAATCTCCGAACTGGCTGAACGGATTTTGACGGGACTTTCACTGGCAGATAACTGAGTGACAGACTACTTTTATACATAAAAACAATTAGAGTTCCGCGCAAAAAAATCAAAACCCATGAAATCTAACCGTAATAAGATCCACGACGAAATCGTGCGGACGAAGTCGCGGGGAACAGCTAGTTTCTAAATAAGGTTGTATATTAGGATTTTGACTATAAGTCAATATTTCGAGGAACTTATGCAGACGACAATACTGGCAATGTTTTATACACTGGCTGCGATAATATTTTTTGTCAAAAAACGTCTCTACCTGGAGCGACAAAATCTAGGCCAGTTTAACCCTCAGAAGTCAAAGGTTTATTCTTTACAGTTAAAAAAAACTCTTTGACGTTGTCCTCAATTTCAGGGTACTCTTCTATTTGTCTCAGACTGTATCGGAATAGTACAGTTCCGCAGTCACTTAGAATGAAGGTCAAATTTACCTCTAAAACACTTGGTGTGCTCAATAGATTGAAATGGTATTTCATGCTGGCACACCACTAGTAGCTTAAAAGAGCGTAGGTTATACCTCATATAGATCACTGTTCTCATCTCTGTGCCGGGGCACCCCAGTACCAGCTTCTCTCACTTGACCGCATTCAACGTAGAGCGACTAGAATTGTCGAAGATTAAGTTCTTTCCGATCTGCTTGTTCCACTAGCCTTGCAAACAGATGTTACGTTACTACGCATCTTCTATCGCATGTACTATAAGCAGTGCTCTGAGGAATTATTCAGATTCATTCCAGCTGCTAAATTTAACCATCTTATACTACAACAGGACTCGAAGTTCTACCCACATCATTTTTATGGTTGGCATGCGAATTACGGACAATTTTCACCACGTAAAAACCAATAGTGAAATTAATTTGTGAACAACACATACGAGTTGGGACCTTCAAGAAAAGAACCTATTTATTTTTAAAAGGCCGGCAACGCACATGCAATTCATCTGGTGTTGCATATATTCTGATGCAAGTATGCCGTTTGAAATATATGATAGATTATCACTCGAAATGCTAAGAGCTGGAGAGGGGATGGTGGCAGGCCTGCTGTTCACTTTGTTTAATTAATGTTGGGAACTGAAGCGGGTACCGGAAGACTGTTACAAAGCCGTTATAGTCCACATATATAAGGGAAAAGGGTCACGGCAGGACTATAAAAACTACCATGATATCAGCCTGCTTAGCATTATGGGTAAACTGTACGCTAAGGTGTTTGAAAGAGAGAGAGTATTGAAAGAGTTATGAAAGAAACTGATGTAAAAATTTGGGATGTGCAAGCTGGATTTAAAAAGGGAATGGGGTGTACGGATTAAGTATTTTCCACGTGCATGATCGTGGAGATGTTTTTGGCCAAAAACCAGAAAGTTTTTGTGCGTTCATGGACTTGAAAAAGGCTTATGATAGAGTGGACAGGGATGTGTTATGGCAAACACTGAACTCATTTGGGTTGAGCGCTGGGTTAATACGGGCATTAAGTCTCTTTATAGGGACTCTAGTGCTTGTGTCAGGATCAACGGGGTCTACTCGGACTGTTTTGGCATCCAAAAATCTATATATGCTTGTGTCAACAGAGCCTAATGGGACTGGTTTGGAATCCACAAAGGTTTCAGACAGGGCTGTGTAGCTTCCCCGTGAAAACTGAAACTGAAACTGTGAAACTTTGAAAGTGGAAAAATGTGGGTTAAAAATGGGTGAGTTAACCGTCAAATGCCTTTTGTACGCCGATGATCAAGTCACATTTGCATCGTCGCCGTCGAGTTGCAAATGATGGTTACATTAATGAACAGGTTATTAAAAGAAAGGGGAAATGAAAGTGAACGCAAGTAAGACGAAAGTGATGGATTTTGAAAGAGAAGAAAGTAAAACGATATGTGAAATAAGAATAGAAGGGAGTTAGTTGAGCAAGTGGATGAGTTTGTGTATTTGGGATGTGCATTTAGCAGGGATGGTAGATATGTTACGGATATAAAATGAAGAGTGAACGCAGGAAATAGATTAAATGGGGCTCTACACTCTATTGTGGAAAGTCAGAATGTGTCAAAAAGGCATGTTGTATGGCAATTCACAATGCTGTGTTAGTCCCTACTTTAATGTTTAGTAGTGAAGTTGGGTGTGGCAGAAGAACCACCGGCGTAGAATAAATACTGTAGAAATGCGGTCATTAAGGAATATGTTAGGCTGAAATTGTGTGATAAGAGAAAAGTGTGGTTTGCAAGATGATGTTGTGACTAGTATTAAGAAAGGTATGCTTCGATGGTTTGGTCATGTAGAAAGAATGAACGAGGAAAGAGTGACAAAACAAATCTATGTTGCAGATGTGACCAGCAGAGTCAGGAAGGGACGCCCTAGACGAAAGTTTATCGAGCAAATTGGCGATATATTAAAAATGGGCCAGAGTAGGAGTACCCTTAACCGACGAGCATGTATGCGTAGGTTTGGGGATGTAAAGGAGATGAGAAAGGTGTGTCAGAATCTTGCCAAATTTAAGTCCGTATAGTCTCTTTCTACCCCTCTGTGTGACAGGCGTGAGTGTTTATGTTATGTTATATGATATGTGCTGTTAAAAAGGTGCGGTGCTTATGAATTTTGGCGATGACACAATTTCACTTTCTCCTGAATCTTTTAGTGGAACGATTATATGTAATAGAATTTCTTACTTTGCTGCTAGTGGATGATAATACCACATCGTTGAAATAAATAAAGAAAGAAAGAAAGATTTATTTATTGCAAACATGCCACACACATAAATTAGGCACTTAAATTTAGATACTTGTACACATATTAATTAAAGGATTGACAAAATAAAAAAGTAATGTATAAATATAAATTACTCTTAAAATACGTTCATTGCGACACGCGGCAATAACAATAAGATAATCTTTTATCTATTTACGATTAATTTTTAGTTAATTAGTTAGTTAGTTACTGCCTTTATACGTCCCACTGCTTGGCACAGGCCTCCTCTCATTTCTGAGAGGGTTTTAGGGCAAGGAAATGTCCGCCGCGCTGCATCAATGCGTGTTGGCGGACTTGATATGTCTTCGAAATATTTTTTGACGGTAGGAGTGGAATAAATTAGACGCCTTATTTACTGCTCAGTAAAAATTAATGTTAAATACATAATATTAATAGTCCTGTATATAAAATTAATGTATCTGTGATATCCCAACTCCTGCCAGTTTAGTCTGATTATATAATTCAAAGTAACTAGTGAGCATTGCTGCATATTGTTATCATTGCTCACAATAATAACCTAAAAGTTAAATGGAGTCCATTAAGAAATCTGTTGCAGACCTCACGGAGCACTTCAACTTGAGGATGTCTGAGTTCCAAAATGATCTTAAGAGCGCAATTCCAGCTACGAGCCCTACTTTAAATATCAATTATCAGTTCAACACATTTCGTTCCTTTGTTCTAACTGCGCTTGAGAACTTGCAATTACAAGTAGAACTGTTGACCCGTCTGAATAGTGATATGGAGATGAGATCTCGGAGAAAAATTGTGCTGGTGCAAGGTGTAAATGAAGACAAGAAGGAGAACACAACCGCCTGTGCTGTGAAGGTATTGTCCGACTACTTAAAAATCCCTGGTATTACATCAGACTCCATTAGCCGGTCTCACCGTCTGGGTCAAACGGGCACTGACAGGCACCGTGCTATCCTTGTGAAATTCCGCGACATTGCGATGAAAGACAAAGTATGGCTGGCAAAGAAGAATCTTAAGGGCACTGGAATCACCTTGTCGGAATTCCTCACACAAATTCGACATGCTTTGTTCCAAGAGGCGCGCAAACGGTTCGGAGTTTCAAAGTGCTGGACGAAGGATGGCACCATATTGGTATTAGGTCCAGACCAGACACGGCACCGTGTCCGCTCCAGACTGGACCTGGGTTGCTAAGAAATAAATTTTTCGTGTATCTACTCTTGTGTATCTGGTTCGAATATGCCTGTATGTCTACTGAGAATTTACAGTTAAGTTTTTTTTTGTCTTATATTTTATGTAGCATAATCAATTAATATTTAACTTTAATTTACCGAATTCTTTAATTTTTTTATGTTTATTTCGCTAACGTCATTTGTGTAATATAATCGTGCAATTACAACCACAGATTGTAAAGTATAATTCTCAACCATAGAGTTCATAAATCACTATTTAAAACTTGTCTTTGTTATTGCGTTTCGTTTATGCATTGAAAATGATACCATAATAGCGCTATTCAACGTAACGTTATTTATAACTAGTTTTTATTTATAGCGTTATACTTAATTTTAGTTATTTAATGTTATACTTACTTATTATGTTTTTAATATATTACCAATAATACATTATTCTTAAAATTGGCTAAATGCTGTTTAAGTTTTCACTTTTTTCGTTTTTCTTGTTACATTGTATTAGTTGTCAATTTTTTTTGTTACATTGTGTTAGTTGCTTTGAAACATTACCATATATGTTTTTTTTTACTGATGTAAATCTCTTTCAGACTGCTGGCGGGTTGGGGTTCCGTATATTTATTTTTCATACCTTTTGTTATTTAATAGTTTATTATATATATTTTTACTTTATTTTATAATGTCGTTTGATAATAGTGTTGTTAATGATGATTTCGGTGATTTTTTGTCTTTGCCGTCAAGTGATGTTACATCTAGTGAGTTTAGCTTTCACAGTACAATGTCTTCTATTCCGTTAAATGATGCCCTTCGTACTTCTCAGATTCTCTGAAAAATTTTAAAGTAATTCACTTAAATGCACAAAGTATTCCAGCCCACTATCCTGATATGCTTGCGTATTTTGAGTCCGGTAACATTTCACGCTATTCTCGTCTTCGAATCTTGGTTGAAGCCATACTTACCATCCATTTCATGCACATTCCCAGGATTTCATCTCATTCGCAACGACTGTATTGGTTAGGGGGGTGGAGGGGTGGCGATTTACCTTCGTTCTTACATTCCCTTTACTGTTGTAAGTTTGTCCACTCAGCCTCCTCCTTCTAATGCGGTCGAGCATTTGTTTATTGAAGTTACTCTGTCTCATACGAAAATTCTTCTAGGCGTTTGTTACAGTTCGTCTCTTCACATTGATTACTTCTCCTCCTTTGAATGTTTATTAGAAAATTTGTCCCCGTCCTATAGTCACACCATAATTATGGGTGATTTTATTACATGTTTACTTAAAAGAGACAATCGGTGTAAGAAGCTACAATTGATTGCGCAGGCGTGTAACTTACATATATTACCGCTTTCTGCTACACATAACCTTCCTGATTGTACCCCATCTTTACTATCTTTATAATCAATCGGACCTGATACTAATCACCCTAATTTTAATCTCTGCATTCCTAACAAGTCCCAAAAGACATCCGCACCTATAAACATGTCAACGGGAGCAGGTGAGTGAAAATTAGGATATGCCAGAGAAATATTAGATGGAATTTTTAAGTTTGACAAATTGACATATCTAGTAGGTACATTTTCGGTTATTGATGGTAAGACAAAACAATGAAGATTACTAGAGAAGTTATCATTCAAGGATTTTATCGATACCTCATAAATCTTCATGCTGTGTGCCGAAGCGTTATTAATACCGACTACCGACCGATTTACAATTTGAGCAGGCAAGTCTTGTCTTTAATATAACTTTTCAGTTATTAAATAAGCATTACTGCTACTATCAAGAATAGCACGAGCAATATATGGACAACCATTCTTATCTATAACTTTAATTAATACTGTCGATAACAATACGTCGCCTCGTTCACTACACGATGCAGGGTAGGCACTGATAATGCTGATAATGACAGATGTGCGTTAGAATTAGATGACAATAACTGTGAGCCCGTCGAAGTGTTTGTTTGTTCGCAATGACCTTGCATAACAGGCTTATTACCACTACTCGTGTTAGATGTATTAATATCTGTAATTGGTTTTGACTGGTAATCAGCGACGTGCACGAGAGTGTTATGCTTTCGGTGGCATATTTTGCATCCTGGCTTTTTGCAGTGATTTGCATAATGCCTGAATTAAGACACTTGAAATATACTTTATAGTCTGGCAGTAACTGTAGACGCGCATCGTTACTTAATCCAAGAAACTGAGGACAACTGCTTAATTTATGGTCACCCTTACATTTAGGACACAGTTTGGCGGAAGAAGCCGAACCGTTTTTATTATCGGTATCCCGAACCGAAGCCATTGCCTTAACTTTTGGAGCATATTTTGTCGAAGAATTTAAACGATTACTAGCAGCAGAATGAGACATTTCTAGTGTTTCGATTAAATCGGCTCGACTTTATGAAAACGTCAAAAAATATCGAACGTAATAGGTGTATCTTTCTCCAAACGACCTTTAGACTCTTCCCATACACGATATGTCTTATGAGTAATAATATGAATGAGAAGTGTGTCCCATTGTTTAGTTGGCTCACCGAGAGATTCTAGTGCCCTTAAATTTTTGTTTATTTGATCAATGAGACGTTTTAAGTAGACAGATAATTCTTTATTAATTGGTGCTATATTGAATAAGGCTGTCACGTGATTTTGAACCAGTAGTATTTTATTATCATATCTATCACATAATAGAGTCCATGCGACGGAATAATTAGCTGCCGAGAACTCGATTGACGGTATTACCACAGCAGCGAACCCTTCCAACGACGCTCTCAGATAGTGAAATTTATTTATGTCATCTATCTCGTCATTTGAATGTATGAGGCTCGTGAAGGTGTCATGAAACTCTAACCAATTAGCATAAGAACCACTAAATTTAGGTAGTTGAATAGTGGGCAATTTAACAAATTTATAATTGCCGGAATGAGAGTCACTCACTACTTACGTCATGTGACTTGATGCAATCTGCTAAGATCCTTTTTGCAAGAGAAAGCGATTTAAAATAAAGGGATTCAAACTCAGTTCGTTCTGATATCTGGGCGTCTATATTATCAGTATTACACTTGATGGATAATTGTACCTCATCATATCGTTCATACATTGACTCAATCCTACTAATACGTAATTGCAACTCTTTTACCTCAGCAGCAGCCAATGAAGATACCTTCAGCGAATTTAAATAATTTGAAAAATCAGTTATTTGTCCCTTGTAGCTAGCTCGTTTCCTAATTTGCTCCTTATCTTCTGGCATGTTGGCTGGCTGGCATTAGGAGACTAGTGCAAATTCCTGAAATTTATACAAAGAAGAAGTTTATATTCTATAAAATAAAATTACTGAGCGGTTTTGTACAATTTTGTTTACAGTTACAAAGAAGAACCATTACGCAGTAAGCAGGAGTGCTATCAGGCCTGGGCTGAGGTTTCGGTGGCTCGGGATGTAAACAACAGCATGTTTAAAAAGAAGTATAACTTCGCCTCCAGGTCCTTCAAAAGTGTTATTGCCAAGGCAAAGTCAGAGCACATAGGCAGAATTGGCGAGAAACTAGTTCGCCTTCGGGAACCCGTGCATTCTGGTCTCTCGCCAAGGCTGTCCAAGGGAATTTCTGTAAGCCATCACTACCATCTCTGCACAGGGAGGACGACTCACTGGCCCACGCCGCAAAAGAGAAAGCCGACCTTTTAGGCTCACGCGCATCCCGCGGTGTGAGTGCTCCATGCCGGATGTTCGGTTCTCACAGCGCTCGGTTCGCAAAGCACTCCTCTCGCTGGACATCCACAAGTCGAGTGGGCCTGACGGTATCCCCAATTGTGCTGAGGACGTGTGCTCCGGGTTGGCACCGGTTCTAATGCGTCTTTCCGGGCCTCCTACTCCTAGGCGTAGTCCCGAAATCATGGAAGACAGCTTTGTCCAACCGATCCTAAAAGGCGACCGCTCAGACCCGTCCAACTACAGGCCTATCGCCATCACCCTTGTTCTCCAAAATAATGGAATCCATTATAAACTGCCAGCTCATGCGGTACCTTGAGGATCACCAGCTGATTAGTGACAGCCAATACGATTTTCGTCGGGGTCGATCAGCTGGTGATCTTCTGTCTACCTGACTCATAGATGGGCGGAGGCAGTAGAGTCCAAGGGGAGGCATTGGCCGTTGTTTGACATTGCGAAGCTTTCGATCGGGTTTGGCACCGGCGCTCGAAGCTCCTTCTATGGGCTTCCGAGAATTGTGCAATTGGATCACCAGCTTTCTTGCAGATCGGAGCATCAAGGTCGTTGTAGACGGTGCATGCTCCGACTTCAAGCCTATTAACGCTGGTGTTCCACAAGGCTGCGTGGTATCACCAACGCTATTTCTTCTGCATATCAATGATATGTTGCAAACCGGTAGCATTCATTGCTATGCGGATGATAGCACTGGTGATGCTCTATACGCCGGCCGTGCGAATATTTCTCGGGAAAACGTCGCCGAGTACCGGAACAAACTTGTGTCTGAAGTCGAGTCTTTGCTGAACAAAGTCTCGGATTGGGGACGACTAAATCTAGTCCAGTTCAATCCTCAGAAGACACAAGTTTGCGCGTTTACCGCTAAAGAACCCCTTTGTCGTATCTCCTCAGTTTCAGGCACTCCCTTGTTGCCTCAGCCAGTATCGGAATCCTCGGCGTCGACATATCGAGTGACGTGCAGTTTCGCGGTCACTTGGAAGAAGACCAAATTGGCCTCTAGAAGCTTGACGTGCTCAGCAGAGCGGGACAGTATTTCATGCCGGCACACCGCTTGCAACACAAGGCGCAGGTTCGGCCTCACATGGAATACTGTTCCCATCTCTGGCTGGGGCTCCCCAGTGCCAGCTCCTTCCACTTGACCGCATCCAGCGCAGAGCAGCTCGAATCGTCGACGACCGAGTCCTTCCGATCGGATCGATTCATTGGCGCTGCGAAGAGATGTTGCATCTCTTGCATTTTCTTTCTTACCACGGGAGTGCTCTGAGGAATTGTTCGGATTAATCCCAGCCGCCACATTTCACGAACGCACATCGCGGCAGAACTCCGATACCATCCACCATCTGGATGATTGGCGGTCCACCACTGTGCGATTTAAAGATGTTTCTTCCTCGCACAACTTCCTTGTGGAATAGTTTACCACCAGCGATTTTTCCGGATCGATGACTTAGACCTTCAGAAAGAGCCTACTCCTTTTTAAAAGGCCGGCAACGCATCTGCAATTCCTCTGGTTCCTGGTGTTGCAGTTGTTCATGGGCGGCGGTAGTCACTACCATCAGGTGAGCCGCATGCTCGTTCGCCCCCTCTCCTATAAAAAAAGAACCTAAATGAAAACTAATTCCCTTATTTATTTTTCAAAACTCTTAAAGAATTAACTAATATGGTATATGTACTACTATGATATTTAACTTCATAATTAACAATAAATAATAATTAAGTTTTCTTGTTTACGAAGCCATGCGGACTTGATAATTTTTTTTATAGGAGAGAGGGCAAACGAGCATGCGGCTCACCTGATGGTAAGTGACTACCGCCGCCCATGAACAACTGCAACACCAGGGGAATTGCAGATGCTTTGCTGGCCTTTTAAGAAGGAGTAGGCTCTTTCTTTTCTTGAAGGTCCCTAAGTCGTAGCGTTTCGGAAAAATCGCTGGCGGTAATCGATTCCACAAGGAAGTTGTACGAGGAAGTAAACTTCTTCTAAATTGCACAGTGGTGGACCGCCAATAATCCAGATGGTATGGATGGTATCTCGAGTTCTATCGCGATGTGCGATGGTGAAATTGAGCGGCTGGAATTAGTCCGAACAATTCTTCAGAGCACTCCATGATAGATGCGATAAAATACGCAAAGAGATGCAACATCTCTACGCAGTGCCAGTGAGTCCAGCCGATCGAAAAGAACTCGGTCGTCGACGATTCGAGCCGCCTGCGCTGGATGCGGTCAAGTGGCACTGGAGAGCCCCTGCCCAGAGATGGGAACAGTATCCCATGTGGGGCCGAACCTGCGCCTTGTAAAGTTGCAAGCGGTGTGCCGGCATGAAATACTGTCCCGCTCTGCTGAGCACGCTAAGCTTTTAGAGGCCAATTTGGCCTTCTCTTCCAAGTGACCACGAAACTGCACATCACTCGATATGTCGACAGCGAGGATTCCGATACTGGCTAAGGCAACAAGGGGAGTGCCTTGAAACTGAGGAGATACGACAAAGGGGTAAACGCTTTTCAGCGGTAAACGCGCAAACTTGTGTCTTCTGGGGATTGAACTGGACTAGATTTAGTCGCCCCCAGTCTGAGACTTTGTTCAATAAAGTCTCGACTTCAGACACAAGTTTGTTCCGGTACTCAGCGACGTTTTCCTGAGAAATATTGGCACGGCCGGTGTATAAAGCATCACCAGTGCTGTCGTCTGCATAGCAATGAATGTTACCGGTTTGCAACATATCATTGATATGCAGAAGAAACAGCGTTGGTGATAGCACGCAGCCTTGTGGAACACCAGCGTTAATGGGCTTGTAATCGGAGCATGTACCGTCTACTACGACCTTGATGCTCCGATCTGTAAGAAAACTGGTGATCCAATTACACAATTTCTCGGGAACCCCATAGGAAGGGAGCTTCGAAAGAAGCGCTTTGTGCCAAACCCGATCGAAGGCCTTCGCTACGTCAAACTAACGGCCAACGCTACCCTTGACCCACTGCCTCCGCCCATCTATGAGTTAGGTAACCTAGAAGATCACCAGCTGAGCGACCTCGACGGAAACCGTACTGGCGGTCACTAATCAGCTGGTGATCCTCAAGGTACTGCATGAGCTGGCAGTTAATAACAGTTTCCATCACTTTGGAGAACAAGGAGGTGATAGCGATAGGCCTGTAGTTGGACGGATCTGAGCGGTCGCCTTTTTAGGATCGGTGCACCAAAGCTGTCTTCCATGAGTTCGGGACTACGCCTAGGGAGTAGGAGTACCGGAAAAGACGCGTTAAAACCGGTGCCAACTCCGGAGCACACGTCTTCAGCACAATAGGTGGGACTTCATCAGGCCCACTCGACTTGTTGACGTCCAGGGAGAGGAGTGATATACGCACCGAGCGCTGTATAAACAGCACTTCCTGCATGGAGCACTCACACCGCGGGATAGTAGGCAGTGTGTTCCCCCCGTCATCAAGAGTCGAGTTGGAAGCAAAAAGAGAGCCTCGCAGATCGGCTTTCTCCTTTGCGTCATGTGCCAGTGAGTCGTCGAGCCTGTGCAGAGATCGCAGTGACGTGTTCCCGAAGGGAGGCGAACTAATTTCTCGCCAATTCTGCCGATGTGCTCTGACTTTGCCTTGGCAATGACACTTTTGAAGGACCTGGAGGCGGAATTATACTTCTTTTTAAGAGCGCTGGTGTTTACATCCCGGGACGTTGATGCGTCAGCCCAGGCCCGGTAGCACTCCTGCTTATAGCGTGATGCAATTTTACAGGAGCGACCAAACCATGGCTGAGTTCTGCCTCCGATAGGCACCACAGATGATGGAATAAATAATTCCATTCCATGAAGTACCACATCAGCGACAGAATCAGCAACAACGTTGGGATCATCCGGCGAGAAGTAAACCCGCCCCCAAGGGTAGGATGCAAAAAAAGACCGCATCCTATCCCAATCGGCCGACCTATAGTGCCAAACACGGCGGCGAGCTGCAGATCGCAACTGCGATGGGAGCGGGAGTGGCACCGTACTCCGGATCAGACAATGGTCCGAAGAACCAAGAGGGGCATCGACGGAGACCTGATATCCGTCCGGATGAGAGGTCAGCAGAACGTCCAACAGGGAAGGTACATGGTCCTCCACATCTGGGATCCGCGTAGGCGAAGTAACCAGTTGTGTCAGACCATATGCCAAGGCAAAGTCATAAACAGATCTACCGGCATGATCAGTTAAACGGGAACCAAGCCATTCAGCGTGGTGGGCGTTAAAATCACCGAGCATCACGATCTCTGCGGAAGGGACCTGTTGTAGCACGGAGTCTGCAGCCATTTGGACGTGGTCGATGAGTCGTTCTGTGTCGGCTATGGGACCTATAGAGGCACCCGTAGACGCGGGGATGGTCGTCGCTGTCTACGCGCAGCCATAGGATGGACAGGTCCGTAACTTCATGACTGCCGAGGCGTCGAAATTAGATGTCCTCTCTGACGTACACGCAAACTCCAGCCCGGGGCACAAAGGAGTGTTCCAATTTGTACCCCGGGCAGGAGAGATACGAAGTATCAGCCGAAGAGGACACCTGTGTCTCGGTTAGAAAGAGCAAGGCCGGCTTTGCCGTCTCCAGATGGTAGTGGACGGCGTTAAGGTTTGAATGAAGTCCCCTGATATTGCAGAAATCCACGGAAAGCGTGGCAGGGGTTGCCTTTGTCTTTTGCTCCGCTTGCCCGAGCAGGTTTCGTCTTGAGCGGAATTTTACCCCCACAATACGCGGGGCAGCCTGAGCACCCACGCTCAAAAAAAGTAGGGTAGCATGGGCGTGGATGCTCAGCGAGGGATTCTCCAGGGATGCTGGTACCCTCCTGGGGTAGTCTTCCGTTTAATTCCACTACCATGTTGATTGGGGGAGGGGGGTGGGCCTCCGGCCACCTGCACTCACCAGGCGAAATGCAGAAGTAAACCTCTACTTCACGCTGGTATTCTGTGAGGTCGTGGTACCACCCCAGTTTGAGCCGGCCCATCCACACCATAAGCCACTACAACCCCTTTTATGTAAAAATAGCAATTAATCGATTTAAAAATATTAATAAGTTCAACAATTATTTATCTTTCTGACAATGTGCTTTTTATATTACTTATATGTACAATTTGATTGCTATATACGATTTCATGCGACAAAACGTTGAAATCTTAATTTTTAGGCCCTGGTAGAACATACCTGCGCGCTTAGCGCTTACGGCATGCAATAGTTATAATTTGTTTAATATTAGCTGTAAATCCACTTACTTGTGGAATGTTATCCCACTTTATTTTTGGTAACGAGTTTTACATATTATTACGCACACTCTCATTATTACTAAAAATTATTCTTGTTATGTAACTAAAATCAAACATAATCAAACCACATAAAATTCTTTCATTTTTTAGTTTAAAAGTTCAAAATACCGAGATACGATTTAAATAACACAACAGACTTTGGCATATTATGTCAATTTTAGTTTCCGGTACGAATAATGCGGGCGCTTCAAATCGGCATAAGCATTTTGTATGATAAAGCCAGTCCAGCGTACTTGTATATAATATAGAGGTCAGTACTTACATCGCAATTTTTTTTTAAATTCGTTCAGTTCACACAACAAGTTTGTTCCTCGACACTTGACAAATTACGTTATGATTTTGTTTTAGGGCGCGCAGAAGAGTTTGCAACTTTATTTTTCAACGTATACGCGTGTTATACTAAGTTACAAAGTTTCGTTGTGTTGCATACTTTTGCCTACGCCATTTCCCTTAATGGATTAACTTGATTACTAAATTCAGGGAGTAACGGATAAGCTATACAACAAATCTGTTATTCATCTTTTACTTTATAGTTAATATTTTTTAGAGAATTGGAAATTTAATTGGTAACTTGATATTAGTCTATATACATTGCCACTTAATGGTGTTTTACAAAAATGGTGTATTATTTGTGGGTTAAGTAAGCAATTCACTGTTAATCATAGGCCTAAGTTTGTCCCAAGTTGTTGTTATTAGACGCTTAGGAGCTAAACTAGATTTATGACCATAGTGTTAGACATCTCACACCTTATACCGGTAGAGTTCTAAGTTGTTAGAATTATACATCAAAAGCCATGAAATATTATTAACATATTAGTATCAGCGAATTTTAACGATAGTTTTTAAAATCTAAAAGTGCACGCCTCATGAGCGTTTCATTTAATTTTGAAGAAAAAAATAAATTATTTTCCTGCCTTTTAAAATATATTATTTACGTGTTTTAAATTTAGCGCTCTATTATTTTAACAGGTAGTGTCACCTACAGGGAAAAATATTAATAATGTTTACCAAAATAAATCGATTACACAAAGTAAAAAATCGATATAGGCTGTGTGGTACATTTGTCCTTTGTCTATCAAGGGCTAAAAAAAATACGAAAGCGACTTTAAAATTTTAATAGCAATAAAACTTATAAAAGTTTAAAATAATTTTACTAACAAATTAAGCGTACTAGGTTATTGATATGAAATAAGAAACCAGTGGATGTAATTCTGAAGGCAATAAAAAAAACCCGGTTTCGATACGTCAAGTTTTTCGGGATTTATCGTGACAACATGCAAAATCAACATCCGGACGTTCACATAAAAATTTTTCAAACCGTTTTATTTCAAAGTAGCAACATAAAATGATTTTTTAGAAAATATAAGATGGATTAATTAGAGTGTTTTCTTGATAAACGGCTACTCATATTATCGTATAAGTGCAATATGGAATGGAAGATTATTTTAAGCTGATACCACCGATACTCTTTATTTTGCAAATAAAATTTTTCTTAATTTTTTAACTTTTTCCCCTAAGTTATATTTTTATAATGATACATAAAGAAATATAATTAATTTTGTCGTTTATTTTTAGCTTTATTTTATATTTAAATGTCACGTCCTGTAGGCAACGTAAAAGTCGACTAAAAGGCAATTTTACTGACTGATAGACAGCAAGGGCATTTTATCTTATTCTTTAGATGTGAAAATGCATCTTCATTTTGTTTGTTAATCAAAGATAAATGCAGGATTTCCACACTATGGCTTCCATTTACCATCAAGTGAATTGTGTGCTCGTTTGTCGCTCATACTTGTTAAAAAATTACTTTCAGTATAAATTTAAGGGTCTAACATTAATAGCATTGCTCAAGGGTAGATACATGTTACTAGAAAATGCAAGAATATTCGATAAGTGGTTCATGACATCATCGAGAAAAGAAATCAGCGTGAGAATAACATGTTTGTCTGTATCGGAGTTCTTATGTAACTAGCAACGAAAATCTTCATTCATTATTCTGGTAACTGCTGTCACTGTCGTATTACAATAGCTATTTATTTTCTTACCTTAGATGATTGATGGTCTTTATTTTTATTTAAGAATTCCTTTCAAAATACGAAAATTAATGATAAGAAATACTATGATCCCATTTATTGAGTTTGTATGCAAGCTTGACGTTTGTACATAAAATTCCAATTTATGCAGCACGTTAAATGGGTTGTGAAATGTACATCCTATTCATATGTAATCTGGATAATCTGCAAAGCAATCATATATAAGACATTCTACGTTATTAGAGTCGTCTAATTCGCCCCCGTTTCTGGTGTCATTCCGGATTTGTTTTGAATGGAGTTGATCCAGTAATGGTAGGAGTGATCTACGTGGAGTACACTGAAAGTTTTACGTAACTCATAAATAAAACAATTTATATGTAAACAAATATATTTACTGTTTTTCAAAGTATTATCCATTTTAAGCATTTTTCATTAATTGAAACCATTTTTGAAAACATAAGGACCATTGGCTCCGTAAATTTCAAACCTCTCATCAAATCTTTGATTTTTGGGAAAATAAAGAAAGCGCATGGTGCGAGGTTTGAGCTCTGTGCAGGATCGGCCCTTTTCAGAAGCCATAAATGACTTTATCTTGTTGGCGGTATACGCCGAGGCATTTTTATTGTGCAATAGGATGCGACTTCTTAGTCGTTTTTGAACAATTGTTAGTGTATCACTCAGCATTTATTATATTTTGCTCATCAAGTGGGATCGTGTAGACAGGACCCGTCTGGAAGAAAAAAAAATGCAATCATTTTCATTCGTGCCTACCTCAATTCTGTTGGTTTGCTGTCGTCTTTGAACACTCATACAGAAGACTGTTGTTTTATTTTCAGAATGCAACGATATACCCATGTTTCATCTCTTGTCACAATGTCAAACACAGCATTTGAATGTCCGTGATCATACCTTAACAACATGTTATTATACCAATCAACTCGAGCCCATTTTTGTTCTGGGGTGAATTCACGAGGAATCCAGTGGCAACTAAGCTTTCTAACTTTTTAATGTTGATATAAAAAAATATAATTTGGCTCATACCAATACCCAAGTGTCCTCGAATCTCCTCATAGATAACGCGCCGGTTCTCTTTAATTAGTCGCCTGACAGTGGCCACAATTTCCACAGTGTTCGCAGTACCGAAACCAAAGTCCTAACAGTTCTCAGAGTTTATAATATTGTTGAGCGCCACCATTAATGCCTGGTACATGGCAACACTAGTTACCACTAGCGCCCTCTAATATCGAGTAGCAGAACTAGCAGAGTTAAGATCCTTCTAGAAATTTCCATGGAAGAACTTTCTAGAACTATTGACACCTAGTCAATCGGGACCGATATGTACTCGAACATTCTAGATGTTTCTACAGTAGAAGGTTCTGGAAACTATCTGATGCCCTATATAAGGCCGGTATAGAGCGCGACCAAGTCAGTATTGAATTGGCGATACAAGCGAATACTTCGAAGCGATACAACTGCGAACTAAAGTAATCTGTAGTACAATTGTGTTTTGTTATTAGTGTGGTTTTAAGTTGTAGTTAGTGTTCTGTAATTAAAGTGTCAATTTTGTTAATTCACTTGGCAGTTTTTAATTGTCTCGAACCGCAAGCTCGTAACAATTAGTGTCAGAAGTGGGATCAAATCATGCCGATTTTACCAAAGGACGACACGGAGGGAATCCGTACCCAAAGTCAACGCCAGCAGGAGACGGACCAGAGACGATTCGGTGGTGCAATGCCGCAGACGTCGGAGGGCCAGCTGCTGACAACGGAGGCCGGCCCTTCAGCAGCTCCTGCATCTGCAGCACCTGAATTAGGTGCTCTTATGATGATGCTGCAGGAACAGGCCCGCCGACAGGAGGAACAGGCCCGTCGGTTGGAAAAGCAGCTGCAGCGGGGACAGGAGGAACAGGCCCGTCGTTTGGAAGAGCAGCCCAAACGCGATAAGGAAGAGCAGATGCACCTCATGAAGGACATTCACGCTACCTTCGAGAAAGAGGTAAGGGAGGTGAAGGATAGGGTTGATCAACATGACAACCGCCTGTCGGAAGCTGAAACCCAAGTCGACCTTGTGAACAATCGGGTTAACAACGTGATGGCTGACGTGAAGAAAACGCTGGACGACCTCAAACTTTTAATTACAGCTCCCGTGGTAGCTACAACACCTTCGCTACGTGGATTCAAAGTGCCGCCGTTCGACGGAACTTCTTCCTGGTCGGCCTACAAAATCCAGTTCGAGGTTGTCATGAAGGCGAACGGCTGGTATAAAGGTCAGGCCATGACTGCTCTCACCCTAGGCCTGCGCAACCAAGCCTTAACTGTTCTGGAAGCTCTCGGTAAGGAAGTGACTTACGAGCAGCTCCTTGAGGCATTGGAGGCGAGATATGGCGACGCTCACCTGGAACATGTCTTTCGTGCGCAGCTCAGAGATCGCGTGCAACGCAGCAACGAAAACCTGCAGCAGTGGGCCCTTGAGGTGGAGAAGCTGGTTCGAAAAGCATACCAGTCTGTACCTGCGCTCATTGTAGGGAACCTGGTGTAGACATTCATCGACGACATCCGCGACTTTGAAGTTAGAGCTGTTGTGAGGCTCGACCACGAGACACTTAAGGACGCCTGGACGCCCATGCACTGGAGGTGGAAGTCGTGCAGCAGGATCATCATTTCCATCGCTTCAGAGGGGTTTCAGTAGCTACAGTTCGCGACCGCAAGAAAGGATACAGCCCTAGGTGCTAGGGCTGTGGGGAAAGGGGCCATCTTCGATCCAACTGCCCTAAGCGAACTGTAGAAAAAGGAGGTGATCGATCTCGAGAGGTAGTGTGGCTAACAGCACCGCCCAGCAGCAGCGGAGAAACGAGTAAAAGCCAGGACTGCGGGGTGGGTGCTGGC
Source organism: Parnassius orleans (assembly GCA_029286625.1). NCBI lineage: Eukaryota > Metazoa > Arthropoda > Insecta > Lepidoptera > Papilionidae > Parnassius > Parnassius orleans. The sequence goes on along the minus strand of JAGSMP010000823.1, from coordinate 5,053 downwards.
TGATGTTAAAAGAGCCCCAAGGATTTCGATCTCACAAACCCATGATGGGAACAGCCTAATCATCAAGGGCGAGGTCAACGGAACGCCGTGTAAACTGACCATAGACACTGGAGCCTCTCGCACGGTTGTCAGTTCCCAACTTATAAGTCCTTGGGGTTCCTTCCTTGGGGACTCCGCATACAACCGAGAACGCATTAAAATCCGTGGAGAGAAGAAGCTAGGCAACATGATCTACCTGCATAATGTCATCGTGGCTGATATAATGGACGACTGACTTTATGAGGAAGAATTGTTGTGAGATCGACGTTAAGCAAAGTGTTTTGAAATGTGGACAAGAGGAACTTTTCGTGGAAGGGACGTTACCAGCGAATGTGTACAGCCATAAGAAGATTGTTCTACCGTCGAGATCGGAAATGATTATGCCGGTTAGTCTTCCTCGGGTGAATTGAATGAACACAATTGAATGAAAGTGAAAGTGGTAACAAGTATTTCATGGTTGTGATGGATTACTTCACTAAGTAGCCAGAAGTCTTCGCCATTCCAAACCAAGAAGCTTCAGCAGTTGCAGATAAACTAGTTCATGAAGTCTTCTGTCGTTTTGGAGTACCTTTAGAGATTCTCAGCGATCAAGGAAGGAATTTTGAGTCTCAAATATTCCAGGAAACTTGCCGAGTTATGGGTACTCACAAAACAAGAACAACTTCTTACCAACCACAATCTGATGGAATGGTAGATCGATTTAATCAGACATTGGAGAGGTACCTAGCAAAAGTTCTGGAAAATCGGCAACGAGACTGGGACAAGCACATACAACCGTTTTTGTTGTCATATCGAAGCTCTGTTCACGAAAGCTGCAGCGGCTGGTTTCGACTTAAGTCTAATTATTCATGTTCTCAACATGTTCATGTTTAATAGAGCTAACAAAATAAATAACATTTTAATAGATACGTTATGTGTTATAATTTGAGTGTTTTTATCTCCTAACTCTTTAATTATGTTTTGAATGTTCTACTTCTATAGAAAAAATGAGAGACACGGTGGCTAATAGACCGCAATGGCGTATTCTCCTTAAATAAGAAACATTATAAAATAACACCCAAGACACTTAAATAGAGTAACAAAATAGTGATTACATCAATTTTTTTCATTTAACAGCATGTTTGTTAATTACAGGATTAACATTAACAACTGTGCTGGTGTTACTTTTATTTTGGCACATTCTCTGCAATTAGTAAATCATATATTTATTGCAGGTGTGAACACATTTCTTGTAAATGGTATTGGTGCTGTGAGGTGGAATCGACCGGTTAAAATTATTCATTAATTGAAGAACTACAGAGAAACAAGTGCCAATGTCGATTCTATATTGAATAATGTTTATAGCCAAAAAAAAAAGACAACAGTCGCAAGAATATTAAAAAGCATTATTATTTATTTCGTATTTATTTTTAATTCGTTGTCAATACCCAAATCTAACTTTCTGCCATACCACAAATTAAACACATAAAAATCCTAGTACTTTATATTCTATAAATACCTATTAAATAAAAACTGTAAAAATGGAAAGTAAACCTTCTTGGTTTACTGTATTGCTTTATTTTTAATGCATTTTGAAAATTAAATATGTTCTGTAATTTTTACGAAAAATTGCTACAAACAATTGAATGATTCCAATATAGAAAGTAAGGAGATCGTCGGTTCCCTTACAATAACTAATTAAACCGAACATTGGCATATGTAGCCTCCAGAAATAATGAATAACCGAGGGTCGGAAACCAGCCTCCGCCCCCGTCTGCGTTCTTATAAAAACAATTTTAATTAAAACACTGCGACCTCCGAACGAGATTTAATTTAAATTTAGCAAAACTTCTTAAACTTCTTTCAACTTATATGCTAGATATATTAGATGCTGGAAAGGGTGTAGGGGGAATGGGAGACGGAAGTATTCGCTGACGGTTGTCGCTACGTTCTACTTCATCTTGTGGGTTTTGCAGCCTCAGCGCTATCCAAACGTTCCAAGGAAATTCCTCCTGACCCCGATTGAACGGTAACTTAACACTAACTTAATTTAATTTATAGCCAGCTATGAGAATATTTACAACGAGGCGGTGAGTGTACCGGAGACTCTTTTTACTTGTAACGAAGCATCATATCTTAGTCCTCTGGCGTGACAACGCATCTACATTTTGATTCTTAATCGATGACATATGTATGCGGGTGTCTATTGGCCACAACATCCACATACCATCAGGTGGACTGTGTGACCGTTTACTCCCCTTATTCTATAGAAAAATACAAGTGTGGCTATAATTTATCCCGCGCAGTTCAAAATTTTTGCAGTTTTTGTTTGTGATATTGTTGCCGTTGCGAAAATTGGTCAAAGCATCGTAATCAACATAAACTATTATATGCGTCCGTTTGATAATTGAATGTATTTATTTAGCTGCCTCGTATAATAGTTATAAAATATTGTGTAACGTAAATACGGGTCTCGCAGCTTATAAATTATTCTAGAGTATTTTTAACGTTGTAATATTTATATCACATGGACTGATGCTAAAACGGAATAAGAATGGTACTACCTGGTTGCAGAATAGCTTAGCAGCGACCTATACCGCTAAGCTATTCCGAAAAGAACACTCAAGCATCTAAATTGCTAGTCTTTTATTGGGGCTATTACAACCCACAGAATACTATTTTTCCACTTCTACGTCTTTTCCACTGCTTAACATTTGTAGTACTATTATATATTTTTTTATTTTTTTATTAGCATGTAACAATTCACTGCTGGAAAGCGTACCTCTTTCATGGTAGAAAGGATTTATCAAAATCACCACGCTTGGCCGTGGAATTTAAAATCTTAGTACCAGATGTGTCGCGCCTTGGACGCTGCTCCATACAGCCGTCGTTCGTTTTGGAGACAGTTTGGTCTTTCTGTTCTCTACTACAGTCTTCAATCAATTCAATCTTTTACAATCCCCATGACACGATACAAGTTTTTGAATTCTACTGCTCCTCCAACAGTTGGCAAAAATTTCCACACGGAAATAATTAGGACAACTTTAAGTGAAGGAAAACGTGACGATGAAACCTGCATGCCTGATAATTACAAAACGTTTCAAGGACATGATATTATGATGTCAGCCAATACCCATTAGTGCAACCGACGGATCTAATTTAAAATCCCTGCTTTTAAAGGCCTCTCAAAATAAAAGGGGGCCCGTGAATGAATATGAGACTTACATATGCTATTACTTTATTTAACATTAATTTATTTTAATTAGATTTTATTAGCTAATGAAGGATGTAGAAAGTAGTTAATATATTAAAGTTTTTTTAGATTCTAGAATTTAGCAGTTCTGGCTTAGGTTTGTGCCTAGGAGACCCATGCGTTTAATAACAAATTTATTCGAGACCTAGTGGGCTATCTATGTATACTCATGTGACTCGATCCGGAGCGCGAGCGAAGGATCCGTATAATTTTTAGAAAAACCGGAGAAATTATTGCACCTCGGGAGGTCGGGAGATTAACCATTATTATCGGGGTCTCTCGGACAAACCGGGAGGGTTGGTAACTCTATTCCCCACTGAAGAACTGCTGTCTGTGAAAAAAATTGTATGTTTATTTATTTATTTATTTATTCATAGGACACCAGCAGTGCACACATTATTACATTTTATTGAATGTGGCCTTTTCTAGGGACCGATGTGTGCACCCTTATAGGTGACACAGCATTACACAGCGTTTTATTGAAAAAATTAAACTCTAAAATTACACAAAACATTACCATTTAGGTCTGAATTAAGAGAAGAAAGGACAGAGTCGCAACTGTCAATCCTGTAAAAACTAAATTTGCTAAACGACAATACTCTACACATTCTGTATATATTTATAATAAGTTAAATAGACAAATTGGTATTTTTAATTAAAATCGAGCGTATTAAAGGAAACTATAAGAAAATGGCGTTTAGAAGTGACACACAAACACACACACATGCAAGATCGCGCGCGTGCGCGCACGCGCACGCACACGCACACAAACTCCGCATGCTTGCACACACATCACGGCTATTATGATAGTTGTTTTTTTTTTCTTTGTTTTTTTTTCCAATTTTAGAACGATCAAATTTAGATATGGAAGAGCGGGGCCTCCTGGCTCAAGTATACATAAGGTTTGGCCCCAATCTTTGATTGTAATAAAATAACTGTCAATGTTATAGAAATAAATATTTTTTTAACTCTTCGCCGAATCATGACCTTCTTTTGCATAGTAATAATAATTAAGCCACATTTCTTAACTCATTTTTGTATAATGTTTTATATCAGTTTAAATTATATCTGGATGGGTCTTCTTACCCTTTTAGTTATTTCGATCGCTAAGTAACAGTGAGTACACTGCTGTACTCCGGTTTGATGCAAGACGGTTTAGTTACAGGCTAATAAGATATTTCAATTAGTCTTCGCGGTGACACTGTAATTGTGCCGTTTTTTGTTTAAAGTTGATTACAGGTGTCTTTAGGGTACAATAGCCACATACCCCACTCTTTTCACAATATAATATTACTATATATTACAAGTATTATTTATTATATATTACAAAACATTGTTTTTTTATATATATGAGAAGGGCAAACGAGCCGGTACTTACCTGATGGTAAGTGACTACCGTCGCCCATGAACAACTGCAACACCAGGGGAATTGCAGATGCGTTGCCGGCCTTTTAAAAAAGAGTAGGCTCTTTTCTTGAAGGTCCCTAAGTTATGATTTTTTCTTATTAACGGTCTTTTAAATGCTTAGTTAAAAATGTCATATTTTATAAACTTATTGGACTTAAGGCTTTTTACATTATTGGACACGGGCTAATAATCTACCTGATGGTAAAACGTATGTACCATAATTCATCTCCTAAACTAATATAGATCCCATTTTACAACTTTTAGTATCAATAGTATCTATGTACATAGATATATTTTGAAATTAAAACTATTAAATTTTTTAATAAGTTTTTTATAAAAAAGGATTTCTACAACAACAAATATTCAAAAATTTCA